>JANTFA010149228.1:0-11354 GCA_026413405.1 Phytosciara flavipes | reverse complement strand
GTGTCGAAAAGAGACGTCTCACGTCCATACAAGAAAACAGTCTCAAAAAGGGGTCTCATTTTCACTTTTTTTTTTACTCGGGTACTCGGCCGTACACTGAAAGTAGAGTTTTTGTCGATGTCTCCAGTAAATTTCATCCGATTTTCATGATCTGTTTTTTTTGTTCGAAAGGTAATGACCTGAGTGATATAACTGTGACGTAAGAAAATGACCGCCAGCCGCCATCTTGAATTTAGAGATTATCGTCGATATCTCAAGTAACTTTCTTTAATGCAAATTATTTGGTGTTAAGTCTCTTTTGCAAATATTTTGTTGTCATAATTTTGACTTAAGCCTTTTGTACAACTTTTTTTTCCTGACTTTACGCTTTGAAAAAAAAAAAGTTAAGTTCCTTATGCGAATTAGGGCAGAAATGTACTGAATGAAACTAAATAAAGTGAGCCACTCCTCGAGTTTTCATTGACTGAATATTCGGTTTAACCGTTTACCATAGAACTAGTTCCTTTTTTCAAGTGGTGCCATGCTTGCTTTAAACGCTGAATACGGACTAACACACGGCCTAATTCATAAAAGGTCAGTGTCACACTGACTTTATAGTGGTCATACCGAAACCGTAACATAACTGAGAATTCTTATCATACAATTTATCCAAATTGTTCAAAGCAAAATGATATTGATAAGAGATCAAAAACAAATTATTATGGTTAGGAGCTACCATCCTGTCAAAATCATAACGACGACAACAATAAAAAGTAGCTCTTAATGTGGCCGGGCAACAAACTATTTGTTTAAATGAATGAAGTAAAAGATTTTGTATGAAAGGAAGTAAAACAGTTGATAGTTTATATAATTCATAATGAGATTGCCGGCACAGTGAGAGAATCAAACTAAGAATGAAAACAAAAAATTCCGACTAATTCGTCAAGCAACGAATCAGGGCCTATTTTTGGAAAATAAATTTGCTAAATTTTCCAAAAATTTGCTAAAAAAAAATTTGGAAAAATTTTGACAAATTTTGGACAATTCAGCAAATTTATTTTCCAAAAATAGGGACTGCATTGAATTGATTGGAACCAGTCTCCTTAATTAAAAATGAAAAACACTTTCATCAAAAAAGCAATACGAGACACCTTTCCGATTCTAAATACCATCGACAAAAAATCAAATCAGAATGATCAACTGTCAATAAAACCGTCACAATCAAATTTTTGAATGTAATAATTTGAATTTAATTCTTTTGAGTAAAGTTGCTTAAATGGTAAATTTCAGCCATATACTACACGCCGACAAAGCGCTTTTACAACTTACAACTTGATAGGATTGATCGTACATTTATTACCTTATAATACTCATCTGAACTTTAAAAAATTGCTTCAGATAAAATGTATTTTAAGTTCAGTACTTTTTTAATTTAATTAAATGCGCGGCAATGGAATAACAATGGCAATATGTGAGCAATACTGACGAAAAAACCAACCAACAACGAACGAACACTTTTATTAAATATATAAAATGTACACTCAATCATTTATAAGATTTAAATCAGGACGCACCTTAACTTTAAATCCCAAACCGTAGAATTGTGTAACTGACATACATTATTCTCAATACAAAATAAGTAAATAATAATTTTCATTTTAAAAAGAAATATCACAAATCGAAATTGAGCTGAGAGCGTCGTTCGTAACACACACTTGGACTTGGACATTCCAAAATGAATTTATAAAAATAAAAATGATTTTAATGAAGAACGAAAGGAGGAGAAAAAAATTTGATTATTCGATCAGTAAACTACAATAACTTCGAATTTATTGTTCATCGATTGAAATATTTTTAGCAATCAATCATCCTATCGTGCGTATAATCAAAAAAGAACTCAACTAACAAAAAAAACTTATCAACAATAAGCACAAAGAATATTAATTTAGATTTGAAATTTACGGCCACAAAGCATACACACATAGTCGAGAGGAAAAAACGGAATAGAATGGGGAACGGTGTAGGCAATTACATATTCGGGAATATCCATCCAATGCGGTAGTTAACGAAAGTTTGTTTGTTAAGGATGTTTATGTCGAATATTGCTTAGAAACCTGTGTGTACTAATGCTAATAATTTCGAAAGCAGTTCAGCTTGCACTATCCATTACATCACATACACCGGACCAAACTAGCTTCTGTTTTCTTTTCAACGAACTAACATTATTGACATTCAGACTTCTCAGTCTGAGAAATGTCGTACATAATTTTTCTCGCCGAGGTTGGATGACTGATTTCGATCAGTTGACCTTTCTGTGAGAACTTTTTCTCTACTTTCAAAATACTAGACTCAGTCTGAAGAACTTATCAAATTCCGTCCTCAATACCCGCGTTTTTAGAGCCGTACGAACGAGGGTCATATGCTTTCACGCCTACGTGTGTAGCACGTGGAATTCGAATCGCTGAGTAAGGGCAAACCGTCTGTGGTCACCCTTAGATTCCATCATATGCAAGAAATTTTTTTGTCTGTCCGTGAACTGAACAATTTTAGTAAAACGAAAGTAATCTTGATGGGACTTTTTCTCCTCGATTTGTTATCACAAATGCCAGTTTAAGTTTGAAGATGAGGAAAGTCGGTCGAACGGATCCAGAAATACGATAGAATCAGTGCTGTTTTCGAGGTCTGCAAGGTGGTCTGCATTAAGTGGTGGCCTAAGTCGAGCTATTCGGCCGTACAGTGAAGCTACAGATTTTTGGTCAATACCTCGAGTAAATTTCACCTAATTTTCTTCAATTTTTTTTTGAAAATTAATGCCCTAGAAGGGTATAGAATTGGATAAAACATGACCATGAACGAATACAATTTCGAGACTGTCCAATCTTTCAAATATCTTGGGTTCACTGTAAACGTCGGGAACGATATAGTTGAAGTACTTAAGACGAGAACGGTGCAAGCGATGCTTTTATGCATTAAAACATCTTTTCAAGAGCAATCTACTGAACACTACCACTAGATATCGCCTATATAAAACTCTGGTGAGGAGTGTTGCCACCTACGCCTGTGAGACCTGGACTTTAACAATAAATCAAGAAAGCAGGCTAAGGTGTTTTGAAAGGAAAATTCAACGCTCAATCTGTGGACCAGTGGAGAATCTGTGGAGAATCAGAACGAACAGTGAACTCATAGAAATTTTCGGAGCCGAAAACATTGTTGGCGCTATCAAAGCAGCGCGACTAAGATGGGCGGGTCATGTTATCCGTATGAACGATGACAGAGTGGCTAAGAAAGTTTTCGTGAGCCGAATTGACGGTTCAAGACCCCAGGAGCGACCGAAGAAAGGATGGATTGCCTGTGTGGAGGGAGACCTACGAGAGCTGTAAATTCGTAATTGGAAAATTGCTGCTGAGGACCGCTAGAAATGGCGTAATGCTGTTGTGGAGTCAGCCAAACCCCGCCTGGGTTAAAAATGGTCAATTAAAGTAAAGCGGTGGTGTGTTTACATTGACCTAAGCAATTTTAACAATAGAATACTACTGCAATTTTCAAGAAAAACTTTTTCGATGAAAAGAATGTTCTTTGGTGTTGCAGAGCAGTTTTAAAATGTATGGCTTCCATTAACACGTAGCCATATGCAGTGCACTACTCGTACGGATACCCCTTACGTGTTTAAATCTAGTACTTCGAAGTCAAACAAACACAAGCTATTTTGACTGAGCCTGTAGAATTAGAATAGTTGACTCTAACCAGCAATTCCAATGATATGAAAAGACTTTCAAAGTTTTACAGTCGCTCAAGAAGGTGTCAGTTGTGACTCAATCAAATGGGTGAAAGGTGACTGAAAGAAGATACTTTGGTACAATTGCATTACAAAAACCAAACTACCCTTTCTCTCTCAACTCCAATGCGTAACCAACGAAAGTAAGCTGTAAATAAAGCTCCATCCACCACAACCATAACAAATATCCCCTCTATCCTTTTTTCAGTAACTTTCAATGTTTATTCCAGACGGGACACGACAATTTCCTTCAAATCAAAATAATGGAACGCTCAAATTAAAATTTGTAAAATTTTAAATTTTGTCTCTCGAAAAATGATTGTGAACGATGTCGGTTATGTGTGACGAAGAACCGACCGGAAACAGTGAACAGGATTGGGAAATTTTCGATGTTTTGTGCAAGGATGTGAGTTTAACTGCAAACATATTCTTTTGTTACATTATTCGTCTGCCAAAGTTCAATTTAATTTATTTTTTTTATTTCAATGTAACTAAATATCCTCGGGCACGAATCTTATTCATTTTATTTGAAAAAAAAAAGACTTGAGACGAATGCATTACATGATCCGTGCCATGTAAAATAGATATATTAACCATGGTAACCAAGATACTTGGATTTGTTTTGTTTACCGGTGGAACCCATAATATCTGTTATGTACTGCTAGAACACATAAAATGCCTACGGTGGTTTGTGTCAAAGAATGTGTCTTCCATAGTTTGTATGCATGATAATATTAAAGCATAGTTACAACCACCCAAAAATGGGGTAGCTTATGTCGGTTTGTATCACTAAAAAGGAAATGTAACTCTATCCCACCTACACAGTCTATTTATAGCACATTAGAATATTCGCATTCGATATTTTTTTTGTGAAAGCTAAAGCCTCCCGTCGAATAAATTTTGAACCCGATCACGTGAGGTACGACCTAATTTCAGTTTCTATTGTTTCCCATTTTCCCATTTTTCTTGTTCAGTTGGTAAATTGAAGCCGAACGACGTAGTACCTTTCCATTCAAATTCCTTTGCAATCAGTTCGAAATATTTCTTTCTTACAAGTGAATAAAATGTCAGATCATCACTATCATCATCATCGTCATAACGATTTTCATCGTTCAAGCCATCATCAATCTTTACATCCTCCACCACCAATGCATCATCATCATGTTAAACATTTTCATTACTCATCGCACTCGCATAAATCATTTACATAAAATATCCATTTTACCATTCGCAGATTGTTGAACCATCTTGTGGAAATCATTTAACACATTCCTTAGATTTGGTAACGACATTACGCAGTGAACTAGCTGCCTCAACATACAAGAGGGATCGTCTCATAGCTGAGGTGAATTGGAAAGACTTTATTCGGAATTGCAGTTCTTCTCACGAACGTTTCTTTTCCATTAGCTTTCGGATACGAAAAGTAGTTTATCTGCTCGAGACTCAGAATGCGAAACATTGAGAGCTCAAACAGCACGACAATCGGCCCTAATTTCATCGTTACAATCTCGTTTGCAGGCGACTGAACATAGGGAACGAAATTTGCAGGTATGGCATTAAAGTCATTATTATGTTGTTGGGAACGTTGAACGTCTGTGCTGTATGCGCCAAGGAATATAGAATCGGAATACAATTTTTTTCTTCATCGATTTAATAATGTTCAAAGTATACATTGTACAAGTATGAGCATTTATAATGGTAAAAAGTAGAATACAGCGACATTCAACTGGGGGGCTGTTATGTAGATGGTAGAAGCAATTATGTGTTTTCGTGTCCGATATGAATAAAACATTCTTGTACACACAAGGAATTAAAATGAAAATTGAGATTGCCAACCAGTCAGGATTATAGTCGGGAAATTAACCAATTTCTAGTGAGTTAGAGTCTCGGATAGAGTGATTGGAAATCGGATTTTTTAAATTATATCAAAATCAAAATCGACGGGCCTTCTACGAAAATTCTTCTGAAACGGTTAGTCATCTGTTATCGACAACGCCGACAAAAACAAGAGGTGAGCACTAACTTGAGTTCTTTTATAAAGCAAGGCGTAATAGTAGAATGAAAGAAGTACCAGATTCACCATCGATTCGTTAACAGAAGAAGTAAAAGATTTCATCTGTTCTTGTCGTTCACGCCTCATTGTAGGGGTTGAATATGTTGTTAAATCGTGAGTTCGTAGATTTAACTATCTGAAAATCAAGTACATCCTTTCATTCATCGCACTGACAAACAAAACTCGAATGGGACAATGGATACTGGATAGCTAATCCAGTGTCTTTCTACATAGAACCCTTCATTTAACTACATCACTTAAATATTTGACCCATTTCGAAACAGACTCGTAGCGAGGCAGCTATCCAATTGTTGCAACGAGAGAAAAAATCATTCGAAGATAAAAGCAAGGAATTAGTCTCGAGGAATCGACGATTGGAAGGTGACTTGGCCACAGAGGAAACGCATCGAGAACAGGCGCGGTATTTTTCCACTAAAATTAAAAATTTCATCTCATTTTCCATCAAAACTACTTCCAGATGTCAACTACAAGATTTAGTTCGTCGCTTGTGTCTCTGTCTGGGTATCGATCCGTGCGAATCAAATCATTTAACACCGGAAACGGTTGTGGCCAAAGCCACCGATATTGTAGCTGAGGTTCAGCGTCTCCGGACCAAGCTAGGCACAACCTGCGAAACGTTGCACGGTTGCGAAGCGGAGTTGTTGAATACACGAACAACAGCTTGTTCGGACAAGCAACGATTGCAAGCTCAGGTGGAGGCTTTGCAGGCATTGAGTCAAGATTTGGAGAATCGATGTCGACAAGCTGAACGAGATTTGCAAATCACAAGAGATCGACTAGCCGAATGCGACGTTAGCGGCAATAAGCTACGTGAAGAGCTTCGAGGTTTCGAGTCAAGATGCTGTCGACTTCAAAATAACTTGGACCGTTTTCAAAATGACCGCTTGCAATTTTTACGCAATATTGCGTCGATCCTTTGTGTACCTGAACCGTGCGAGACGCTAATTAAGGATAAAATTCGTGAGATTCTATTGGAAAATCAGTCACAGCACACGGTAGAGTTTTAGTTCAATTGCCACTGACATCATTGCTAAAGTAAAATAATTTCTGAACCAGCAAATTGTGAGCATGCGTGAACAAATTGCAGCGGATTCAGGACGTCACAGAGAAGCGATGGAGACGACCACTTGCCGTTTACGAACGGAAGAGTCTCAAAAATGTAGCCTAGAGGAACGGCTAGAAAAAACCCATGCCGAGCTCCAAAAAATGAAAGAGGAACATTGTCATGTGAGTTTAGGATCGTCCTTCCTTTAATGTAATCAAAGAAACAATTTTTATCCAACTTTTCCTATAGTTGGGTGACTTCTTGGTTCGACTGTCCCGGGCACTGAGCTGGAGTGAATGCACAAGTCCTCCAGAACATGGGACTGATACGACAGTATTGGCTGAAACATTGCTTGAACGAGCTGAACGATTAGCTGTTCATCACGACAGTCATATTCACTCATCGTTTGATAAGCACCACGCCGATCATCATCATCATCACACACTTCCAACGCATCATCACTCTTTGAAACTACGTCGAGAGAGATCATGTCATGACATTTCCGTGAAAGAGGTATGCAAACATTTCGTAAATAGTTTGAATGCCAAAGGGAAATTGTACGTTTCAGAGCACTGCAATGTACAGTCTTCAAAGACGCGTTAGAGTACTTCGGGAGCAAGTTCAACGAAGGGACTTACATTTAGAACTGCTCAGACGAAAGTTAGCTCTGTTGGAAGACGGAGCCAGAGGGAAATGTATCGCTCTAAACGAAAGGGATGAAGCTCTGAACCGAGCTCGAAGATCCACCAAACAGGCTGAGAAGACTGCTCAACAATTAATCGAAGCGAAAGCTCACCTGTCAGAATTGAAGTCACAGTTGGCAGATGCGGCTGACTATAAGGTGAGCCTTAGACAGAACGAAATCTTGTTGAGCAATTAAAGCAAAAGCAAATCAAATGACCAGATTGCCGCCTTGGAACGTGCTCGTAAGATTGAAGATTTACAAACTCGGATTGCAGACGTTGAGGGAGAGAAAGCCAATTTACTTACTCAATTGGCCAGCTATAAAACTAGAGCACGATCAGCGGTCGAATGTTCTAATGACAAGGGTCGACGAGACGAGCAAACAATTCATGTAAACTCGTGTCTTAGTATCCCCAAACGGAAATTGAATTTGATTTTGTTTTTCAGAATTTGAGGGAAGAGCTATCCCGAATTAAGGTTCAACTTTCCGATTTAAATCATCGTTTGTCACAGTTGCAAGCATTCCGCAGTTCGGTTGCCCGTCTACTGCATCTGCGAGATATTCCACATGCTGGAATTTTGCAACGGCTACAAACGTTATGTCATGCTCATCAGGTTGGACAATCAATTTTAGAAGCACAAATCCAAATAGTTCATTCGAACTCTTCGAAATTCTAGGAATTCACAACAATTTCAAGACGATATGATGCTACATCGCCATTGGTGAATGAACATCCATGTCCTCGATTTGATGAGCTTGTACCGCCAATAACTCAATGCCGTCCACTCAGTTCCAGTTCCATTCATATGCGCAGATTTGAAGACTCTGGCATGGATGACCATTTCGATGACGAATATGAGTTTAACAAGAAATTTTAGGACAATTGATTTTTTATCGATCACTGGAATTCTACTACGAAATAGAGCATTGAAATACAAATTTTTAGCAAGACTTTTGCCTTGCAGCTTGTTCAGGTACCCTCCGCAGTCTCATTCCTTGTTGGCGAATGTTTTCATGACATCGATAATATTACACAAAAATGATTTGGGTTTAATATCTGTCTGACCAAATGAGCAAGATTTATTACCAGAAATAACATTGCACGCAACAAGATTCAGTCAGTCATTTGATTTGACTTGAGTCACCTCGATGGTGAATGGAAGAAACCTATTTTTTTTTGTCCGGAAAGTGGGTTGGAATTTTTTCGTTTTCAAGTTGAATGAAATATACAGAATGGGTCAAGAGATATGATGGGAGACGTGCCATTTGGACAGAAGTATCAAAAACAGTTATTAAATCTGTCAAATCTAAGTCCTTGACTAAATCAATCAGCGAAAAACAGTTTATTCGAAAATTAGTTCAGTGGGTCATGAGATGAAGCTATTGAAGTGAAAGTGAGTGCCGGTTTTACTAGTCGGCTGTATTATGATGATAACTGTTCATTTTCTTCAATTAAATTAAAATCAATTTTCATTTTTTTTGCTTCATCTAGTTTAAAGGCCTTTAAGATTGTGTATGACCAAAAACAACCTGTTTCTAGGGCTTATCGTCATTACACAAAGTACAATTAGTTTCTATGCTCTCGTTGCTCAACTAGTGGTCCTTACAAATCCAACTACATAGCGGGCGAATCTAACGAGTCTGTGGCTTATTGAGCTCAAAGTATGCGTTGGTACACTATTGTACGTTACATTTTTATCGTTGCTATTTTTGCAGCGGACCATCGGAGTACCAATTGAGTAAGTGTAATGTGTTGTGGTGTGCTTGTGAAAATGTAATTTGAAATGAAAAATTGGTGCCAGGACGGGAGACGAACCCGCAATCTTCGCCTCAGTATCTCAGTGCTTCAAAATCTTTTACTTCATAAGTTTTAGCAATTTCGTGGCACAGCATTACCTCGTTCAGTAAGTGTTCAGCAGTGAAAAGGCACCACTGCATGTGTAGCAACTTGTAAAAATAAACAATCAAAAGCCTCTATGACCATCGAGTCATACTGCTAGAATCTATTTTGCCAGCCGCCGAAAATGTCTTTGATAAATGTAAACCTACATCTCAAAACTACTCCAAATCTTAAGCACTGCATCGTTCGATCAATCCATTTGAACTCATACCTTGTTAAAATTGCTTACAGCAATTTTGAATGTCCTGTACGAAGTCTAATTTAGAAATTAAACTCTGAAAACAATCCTCCAAAATCAGATGAAATTGACTCACCACAAACAATTTTACCGCTTCCATGTTTTCATTATCTTTCAAACAAAGAAAAGTCTACCTACGAAGATCGGATTTGCAGGAAACACTGAGAGCTTAACACTCCAAGTGTCCCAACGCATGAACCCGAATTTGAATTTCCCAGATTGGTATCGTCATTTGCTTTCATATTTACACTTAGAACATGTATTCTTCTCTAGATATGCTCAAAAAACGCTATAAAACTTGTAGAGCACTAACTAAGGCATGAGCCGTCCGCAAATGCCGATCTTCGAACTTGACCTCGCATTTTTGACTATCTTCCAGGAAGTTTTTTTTCATAAAATCGGATTTGATTCAGTCAAGTTATTGTGATGAATAATTTGTCAAAATTAAGATTCCTCACTCGACTCACTTCGACTTACGCACCACTTTAGTATAGTTTTCGGGAGCGTTTAATTTGTACGCAGATGTATTTCTACCCAAAATTAAATCTACAAGAATTGTTAACACTTCTCCTCAGACGAACTACATATGGCTACTTCCAGCAGTCACGTTCCTTCCAATAACTTTATGAAATTCACAAGAAGTCCATCTAAATTCTTTTGTTCTTCTGTACAAGAATTTTTTTAAATTCCGATGAAAAACGTGAATACCAAACTGGAATCAGCCGTATACTCTTGTTCCGCTCCAAATTCCACTGTCATTGCCTACAGCAAACATAAAATTTTTATTTAAAACAAAAACAGTGATAAGATTTGCAGCTTAAATTCTACATTCAGTTACTGTTAATCCTCAACACACATAACACATATATCAAAGTCCCAATAATTCTCTTCCAGTACAACAACATTAAAAACACTCAATAAGAAGTATCTCACAACTTCCTCTGAAAGAAGAGTGATGAATCCACACATAGAATTAAAATGCGATAACCAAATATGTTCGTACTTGTGTGCTTAAGGGGAAGTTCACATATTATATCACACTTCGATGGGGAGGGGGAATCAGCAAAACGTGACGGTCCTAATAAATGTGACCCATTTTACGTGACGGTGGAAGACTCGAGTAGGTGTGGAATATTCCATAAAATAGCGTGACGTAATATGGAGTACCAGAGCAATATGTGCAAATCATAATGGACATGTACAAAGATGTAGCGACTAAAATTGGGGGCACAGTTGGAACTTCGGAAGAATTTCTTGTTCTACTTGGAGTACTCCAGGCCCACTACTCTTCAACATTGTCATTAACTTTCTCACATCCGAGTTAATGCAAGAACTCCTCCTAAGCGTACTATTCGCTGACGACGTTGGTCTTGGAAGCGAGAGAGCAGCAAAGCTCCAAGAAATATTTGACAAGTGGAAAAATATCCTTGAAGATCATGGGTTGAAAGTCAGTGAATCAAAGACTGAGTATATGTTCTTGCCATTTAGTGATGCACAAGCCCCATCGCCAGACATAATGATTAACGGAAACATCATGCAGAAATGCACCAGCTCGAGTACCTTGGCTCGGTAGTCAACAACGGCGGAAATTGCGACGAACACGTAAATCATAGGATCAGCGTGGACTGGCTGAAATGGCAACAAAATTCAGGAGTATT
>JANTFA010149217.1:0-11355 GCA_026413405.1 Phytosciara flavipes | reverse complement strand
AAGTATCATATTTCAATTTGAATTGGCGCTCAATTCCTAATCGCCAGTGGCGCTGAAAACCTTAATCCGCCCCTGGCTATTATGTTGGAAAATGTAACGACGTAATTTAATCGATGCGAAACTTATCATCTACATTACGTTCTGATGATTTGTGTTGTATTTATGTGTGAATTTGGTCGAGCAATTTATTGGTTCTGGTGAAACTAAAAATTTACTACCCAAATATTTTGTTTTTCAATTTTACTGCATCTGAATTAAACAATCGTAAAACTAAGTGACATTTTTTTGGCCAAGACATTTTTAAAATCCACTTTCAACCGTGAAGCCATGATGGCGCACTTTTGGCCAATCGAAGAAAAATGTAGATCTTGTTGTCTACTGCGTGTTGTTTACTCGGTTTTACGATCTTTCTCTGCCAAAAGATTAAAAATACTGCCTAAATGAATTATTTTTACTGTCTCAAAACATGTCTGAAGAGGCTGAAGAGAAAATAAAGAAGCGCTAGAAACATTAGATAATTTTTATTTTAAATTCTTCCAAGAATGTGGATTTTTAATGTTTTTTTTTCCTTTTGTTTTCCGTGGCATGATACAGGATTATGGTAAATAAATAAATTTTCAATTTAAGTAGCAGCATTTTTGTTTTTTTTTGTTGTTTAGGTTGATCCATTAAGTTAATTATAATTATAAAAAATAGACGGAAAATGTATAATTTATATTCAATTTTTTTTTTATAATTTTTTTTGTGTTTAATTTTTGTTTTTATAACAATTTATATTTGTAATTTTGTTTTTATTATTTAGTACACGTAATACTTAAAATTTATATACTTAATTTTTGGTTCGTAAGAAAATTTTTTTGTTAAAACGATTTTTTGTTTGTTTATAATTATCAATGTATATGTTTTCTAATTTCTTTTATTTTTATACTTTTCATCATCTTTTTCATTTTTATAGTTTTTACTTCTTCTTCTTATTTTCATTAAATTTTGGTTACTTTACACTTTTCCATCTCCTACTTCTTCTTCTTCTTCTGTTTTGTATAAAATATTAAATTATACACTTTTAAGGATTCGTTTTTCTTCTTCTTCTTCTTCTTCTTCTTCTTCTTCTCTCATCTTCCTTTCGACAAGGATTTTTATATTTCTAAAAAAACTTTTTTGTTTTGCATCTTCATAATTTTTGATTACCGCCATTGATTTGTGTGCTACACGGAGAAAAGAGGAATATTACAACACAAAAGACATTTAGTTATTTATGCGAGATAAAGTGAAACAGAAATGATTATAACTCACTACAAAGTCTAAATTTAAAAAAATAAAATAATCGAAACAAGAAACTCTCGTAATTTAGTTACTTCAAACGATTGCGCTTCAATTCGTGTTGATTGTTAGGTGATCAAAATTAACGAGAATTTTAAATAGTAAATTTTAGCATCCCGTTATTATTTGGCCAGCTATCACACAGACGCGTCAAGCAAATCTATGCCGTTAAAGACGTGTTGAACTTTCTATCCTCCTAATGAATCAAAATTCGAAAGCTCATTTTTCGTATGATGGTCTAATGCTCAAAGTCACTTTAACTGACTCAAAATCGTGTACAACTCACTTGGGTCAGCGTGTCTCGACGAGGGGAAGAAATTGTGCTGATTGTGATCCATAGACATTTGGCTCACTAACTTTCGACGACCTCAGCATGTAAAGTACGTTACATAACTCCAGCTAAAAATGAAAAGTTGCGTTTTGCTGTGATTCATGCTTAACGTTTTACATCATAAACGATAATTCTACATTAATTTTCGGGCTTTTTATTAACATTGGGCTGGGCTATCCCAAGAGGCGTGTCGGGCATTCTGCTTTAAAGGGCATTCAAGCTTAGTAAAGGGCCTAAGCTCTGTTCGGAGGAGGCGTCAATACAGTAATTTTAGGGAAAAAAAAGACAAGGGCCCATATGACCAGTGTCCTCGTACCTGTCATTGTCTTCATCTCGAATCAATAAGATTAACATGGAACTTCATTTTTCGTTGCCCGCTATGCGAACGACTACGGCGTTCAATTTCCAATACATTTGTTCATTCACTGATTCATCCAAAATTGAAATTGCTAAGCGCACTTACGATGTGAATTTAGTCAGCCGCTTAAAGTGTGCCTGAGGCCGATTGCAGCCGCGATAAATTTATTTATGTGTAAGGTGCACTGTAGCAATTAATTCATTGGTATCATTACCATGGTTTTACCAAGATTCCAAAATCAAGGCCGTAGGATCCCTCATTTCATAAATTTCTTGAGAGCGGGCTTTTTAAACGAATTTCTAAAAAAAAATTGGAGCATTTCAGTGGCTTGGGATTTTAGCCAATAGCATGCCTAAGTTCAATTCAGTCTACTTGCTGCCATTTTGCTTTGACTCGTTTCTTTTCACTTAGACTTATTCATTCCGATTAGTTCCAAGAAGTGCGGTTATAGAGGTGTGCGGGCGGACCAAATTCTTGTGTCCGCCCGGCCCGAGGCCCAACTTTTTTCGAAATGAAATGCCCGGCTCGCCCACTGCCCAAAAATTTTCTGAAGCCCGCCCAATGGAGTTTATGCCCACCTGATGCCCGCCCAAAAAAATTTTTGCCCACACTTTTGCCCGGCTATTTTTAATTATTTCGTTTCACGAAGTTGACAACTAAGGTTGAATGAACACTTCAATGCATTCCTTGTCAAAATTGTCAACTTTACTTAAATGAACTTGCAAAATGGTAAGATGGTGCAATAGATTCAGCTTTGAGTACTGTAAATTTATGTGTTGGTTATTGGCCGTCACACGCGTTTTGGGCAGCCCGCATACCTCTAGCGGTACATCGACTAAAAGTGACATCCCATTCATCGCCTGTATTGTGAAAATAAAAATTTATTCGAATCTGCGTTTTTCTGTAGCAGGATCAAAAGACTGATAGAGAAAACTGAAAGGAACAAAACGAAACACAAAACGCGGTCTGCGCTATGTTCTCAATTGGAAACATTTAATAAACCAAAAATGTGTATTCGTAAAAAGGAAAACAAAAATAAATAAAATTCTTAAAACTCTTTAAAAATAATAAAAAAAAAAAATTTGAAAATTTCGTTTAAATTTATGGCGAAAGTTCTGTCTCTCTTTTCCGTTTTCCTTTCTTCAAGGTGCATGATTAGAACCGAAAAAAGAAACAAAAAATATTTTGTGTGAATCAATTCGTTTCATTCGTTTAAATGGCAAGGAATGGCTTAAGTAATCAAAATATACCTCACATTTTGCTACGATAAATTTGGCCATCAAATTAAATATTTTTATTGATAATTAAACAAAAAAGGAACAACAATACAACAACAGCAACAAACAACAAACAAGAAATCGAATCGAAAATGGTGAAAGTACAAAAAAATTATTTAAAAAAAAAAAACTAAAAATATCGATTGCTCGATTGCCTGTGTATAGCATCCGAAAGAACTGGGGTGGTGGTAAAATCATATGTTTAAGAAAACAGCAAACAATTTATTTGAGATAAAAATTCAAAAAAAACGAACAAACCAAAATGTACGGCGCACTTTTTTTTTGTTTAGTACATCAGACAACTCTGACGACGGGTTTACAATGAAATAGTTCATAAGTTTCTAATTTTTGTATTTCATATATCAAAATGCAAAATGAATTATAGATTGGCATTACCACTGAGAAGTAATGTGTGTATTATGCAGCATACCATGCTCTCTTCCTCGTTTTAGTCGAAATTGATTGACTTTTGGTTTTTTTTATTTAAATTTTCCCACTCTTTTTCTTCTTCTTCTTTATTTTCTAATTTTCTATTTTTTAAATATTTTTTCCTTCTTCTTCCCTTCTCATTTTGTTTTTTCTTCTTTTTCATTTATGACGAATGTAATTAGTAGCGATTCCATTAAGCTATTTTTTTTTGTTTTTTTTTTGTATAATTTATATTTATATGACACTAATTCTTCTTCTCTTTTTACTTACTTTTTTTGTGTTTTTTTTTTGTTTTAAATTTTATTTTATTTTGCATGTGACAAGAGCTCGCGTTTTACTTTTTTGTTTTTGATGTATAATAATGAAAAGAACAACAACGAAAAGAAAGATTTCATGTAAAGTGTAGAAAATTCCAGTTCACACCAGATTGTATTCCTTTAGATTCGATTGCAGAATGGTGTCCTTTACGGCAGCGAATACAAATCGAATATTTTCCGTATCTGTTTGGATTGGAAATGGAAAAAATTTGAATGAGCATCAATTTGTTAAGCTAAATAAATTTCATTTGATATTTGATATGAGAATAGTGTTAGGGACCATCCATAAATCCCGTCCTCACTTTTTACAGATTTTCAGGGGGAGGGTTCAAAGAGGACGGGATTTATGGATGAGCTCTTATTTGTTTTCTTTCCCAAATAGTACCAGTGGTATAATTCAATTGTATACGCACAAAGGTCATCTTGGTACTGTTTGGATTTTGTTAGTTTACCTTACATTGGACTGAAAAAAAAAACGTCGGAAATGCATAACTGGGGTTGCCATTATAGCAACAATACGTGGCCGAGACAAGGCACCAAAAAGGCTTTTCGGCAGCCAGTTATACATATCAGACGTTAACATTCCCATCAGCGTACTATCAACTCCCAAACAGCACCAGTTGTATATTAGTACATTACGTCTCCACTTTCAAAATGCTTTTTTTTTGACGAGTGAGAAAGTATCATCCAGAGGCGAAGGCGAGGGATGTGTTCGCACTTGTCAACATAACAATTTGGAAAGCACATGCGAAAGTGGAACATTACATAGCAACATACCCCCTGCGAAAATGACTCGTTACATCGTGGTACATTTTCGGTTCATTTTCCATGAATTTGAATGTGAAATTCAACTCTCGCATACTGCTACGTAATTCAGTAATTAGGAAACAGTTTTTTAACAGTAGAGAGCTGACTTGTGTGTTTCTAAGCACCTTGCTCCGGTAACTCTCTTGCGACAAGTGTAGTGCCATACCTTGCCTTCGCCAAAAATATGCAAACTCTAAGCTTGCCAAACAGACAGGGGGTAGGCTTCAAAGAGGACGAGATTTTTGGATGAGCTCTTATTTGTTTACCGTGGGGAGAAAATAGGAACTTCCAACAAAAGTGATGTTGGTGGCCAGACCAAAGCAAAGGCCCGCAATTTCACCCGAGTTAGAAATTCCTATTTCTTTCAGAAACCAACACAAAGTTTTTCATAAGTGTTGTGATTAGCCGTTTTTCTCCACATCAATTCGTCATACCATTTTTGAAAACATAAACAAAGTGACCGTTCAAATGGGAAAAGTGTGTGGAGATAAAATGTTGCACTTTCCCCACAAGAAATGTCATCCGACTGATCGTCAACAAAGCACAATATTCTCGTAGTTCTTGTAACAAAGTAACGTATCTCCAATACCGAATGCACGGGAGATACGGGAGAAAGTAAGGTAAATTACACCACAGACATGAAAATTTCATCATTTTTTTCATGGACAGAAACTATAACACAACAATATTGTCAAAATGGTGCATAACACAGGTAATACGGTGTAAGGTGGCCGGAAATCCCAACGTCTTTGTATATTGGATGTTCTCCCATTTCAAATGTCCATCGAAGGGCAGACTTTCTAAAATGACGGTATGCAACGTTATCCATTTCAGATCTTGATTCTGTATCGCTATAAATTGCACTTCCTGCTCTAGAATTTGTTCCTCAAGTATTTTATCAATTTACAAAAATTGGTTAGGGGTCGTACAGACGTGACGTCACTTCAGTGTTGTCAGTAAATTGAAATGATTTGCAACTCGAAAATACGAAATTTTCTCAGTAAATATTGTGTCTAGCTCCAAAAACACACCCCTAAATGGAGGGTATGACATGACATACTACTGACTTGAAAAAAGTGCTTGATTTCCGAGCTATAAGTGATTCCAATCTGCTGCCAGCACTGTATGGAAACCTTCTTTCGTAGACGTGCTAAATTTAGAATCAATTTTTAAAAGCTAGACACCATTCATCACAGTGAAAGTAAATTTGTTCTGACGGCGATTCCTTTTGCAGTCGCACGAAATGCAAATTAGGATCTCGACGGCTGAGATCTCGGAAATCATGACTAAGATTTCAGAATTGTGTTTCAAGTATTTCAAAAAGACCGACCATGTCATCTCTACCTTTAGCTTTACTTTCACTGTTTTTCTTTTCCAATGACAAGCGACCAAATATCCAGCACCAAAATCTATCACGTTACTGATATCTGTATACATTAAGCTTACTCTAGCAGCCCAGTGTTACCTGTGTTATACACCATTAAAGAATTGGACCAACTGCATCAGTTCAAGGAGTCATAGGTTTGGAGAAGAGCTTTCAATAAATTTGTTGATCTGCAAATTTTCTGAAACCTGAAATTCGCAAAATCTGCCCTTACAACAAGATGCACGAATCAATTAATGTCTAGAACGATTTTAACGGGGATTTAAAAGCCGATGACTGGCTCCATTATTTCTTCAATCGTAACATTCGTCATTCACAGAGAATGGATTCATCAGTTTTATATGTCCGTTGCTTTGTGTGTGTGGTACATTTCGATCACATCAGCGTTAATAATTAAACATTCACTCACTTTAATGATCACAAAGGCTAACTTCTCAACCCGCCTTCTCAAAATCGTCTTTACATTCAATAAATGATTTATGCGCATCAAGTGTCAAGGGAAAGCTGAAGGATGACATGTACATTGAAAGCTCCTCGGAATGGAAATTTGCAAAGAAAAGCAGTAACAGAGACTCGATGCAAAAAAGAGGGCAAAATGATGTATTGGACTCTGTCAGCAGTATTTCGTAGAACGAATATTGTGGAAATTCAGTTCTTCAAAATAAGCAACGTCCGTTTTTTGAATTTTTTTTAATTTAAAAAATCGACGGAAATACCCCAATACGCTGAAAGAAATCAATTTCGAAAATTTAAAAATAATTTCCAATTTTCAATATAAATGCGAATTACAATCACGAACTTTATTTCATTTGTATGCTGTTTTCAATAGCTTAGCCTTTTTGACAGTTGGTATAAGAATCGGACGTGATGGGCTTGTTACTTCCTTGTCCGTAAAACACCGAAGTACAGCCCGTGGGTGTGTTGATTTCACACATTTTTGAGTCACAAATATGATGAGATTTTACCGGAAACTTTTTCAGGGTTGTGGAAGAACAATTTAAGACCCAGCTACGAATGCATGTGACAACCAACGGTTCTACATTTCACGAATGAACAATCAAATGCAAAATGTCACATGTGACATTAGCGAATTTCAAGACAAATCGGACGTTACTTCAAACTTCACTCTGCAAATTTTTGCTTGCTTGCGTTTCTACGGGATAATTTGTTTGTCCACTAGTGCGAATATATCCCTCGCCTTCGACTCGAGAAAGAAGATTACCGCTCGTAGATAAACATATTAGCCCATAGATGCGTATAGTGACAGTCAAACGTAAAAATGGGTCAATTCAGCCTGAACTTTGTTACAAAAATTCAAAGATTCACAAGGGTTCTTGCAATAATGGAGTCCACATTTTCAGTGCTGCCAGTAAATTAAAATCATCAAGAACTCAACCAACATGCACTTTTTGAAGCCAGATTTGTATTCTACCCCCCTAACACATAATTGACCTCGAAATGTGCATTTTTGTCGTGTTATTGATGATTCAAATGTTCTGGCAACACTGAAAAGAATGTGGACGTCATTATTGGATGACCCGGAATAAATTATTCAAAGAATTGTAGTTCGCATTTCGGAACATTTCCAAGCTACTTACCAGTTGCACATGTAAAATGGGAATAAATTATTTTCTCTGAATCAGGATTTAAGTCTACGAACATTCGAAGAATAAATTCTCTAGCAGTTATAGCATCTCTTTGAGGTCCTGCAAATTAGAAACAAAAAGAAAGTGTTAGATGTGATCAGATGCCTGCTGTTTCACAATCACAATCGATCGGCTTACCATCATATTCCGGAAAGTAATCTACCAAATGTGAATACATTATTTTTTCTTCTAAAAGATCTTTTTTATTTAAAAAAAGAATGACTGATGAATGTTGGAACCACGGATAGGTTATAATTGTTTTAAATAAAGCTTTTGATTCTTCCATACGATTCTGTGGCAAAAAAACGAAGAAAAAAATTATTGACTCAGTTTGTGGCTTTTCCATTTGGATCCAATCGATATTCTGCACTTACCTCATTTTCAGATTCAAATAGAATTTGATCGTACTCTGACAGAGCGACAAGAAAGATGATCGATGTAACATTTTCAAAACAATGAATCCATTTTCTTCTTTCCGATCTCTGACCTCCCACATCAACCATTCTACATTTGGGAAATTTGATGAAAAGAAAAAGAGTTTAGTTTAGGTTCCACAAGTTGGAAATTATTGATAAATGCTAAATTAGAACCATTGCAGAAAGCATAAAATAAAAATGTGCAGTGAGACGATACTAATCAGCATAACATTCACAAATAGTACCAGTGGTATAATTCGATTGTATACGCACAAAGGTCATCTTGGTACTGTTTCGATTTTGTTAGTTTAGCTTACATTGGACTGAAAAAAAGTAACGCCGGAAATGCATAACTGGGGTTGACATGATAGCAACAATACGTGGCCGAGACAAGGCATCAAAAAGGCTTTTCGGCAGCCAGTTGTACATATCAGACGTTAACCTTCCTATCAGCGTACTATCAACTGCCAAACAGCAGCAGTTGTATATTAGTACATTACGTCTCCACTTTCAAAATGCTTTTTTTTGACGAGTGAGAAAGTATCATCCAGATGCGAGGGATGTATTCGCACTTGTCAACATAACAATTTGGAAAGCACGTGCTTCTACTCGGTAAATTCTAAAATCAGCACCGAACAAATGCATTTACTGCCTGTCCCATGCGAAAGTGGAACATTACACAGCTATATGCTACATGCGAAAATGACTCATTACATCGTGGTACATTTTCGGTTCAGTTGACATGAATTTTTATGTTAAATTCAACTTTCGCATATGGATGAGGCCAGACCAGACTACATTGCATACTGCTACATAATTCAGTAGATTAGATTTATCAGTTTAAGGTGGCAGTCTGTTTGTGAAATCAGCAAAATGATATCTAAACAGCTCTGCAAATTCTCTCTGAGATGAGCCTAAACAGAAGCCAAGTCAGGCAGAAACAGAGCTCAGTGCCATGTCATTGCCGAGCTATCTATTAGTCACTCGTAGCCTCAAAGTTTTCAAGCCATCGAGGGACAACACCTGTAACTTCAGTCCATGAACCACATAACAGAGCGTCCAGACAATAGCATGCCACCAAGCAGCGCCTTCGGCAAAAATATGCAAACTCTAAGCTTGCCAAACAGACAGTTATCTAAGCTTGTTGCTCAAAACCACACTTGTGCATTTGCTGTTATCACAAAATGGTAATGAATTACTTTCGCAGCATCCAATGCAAACAACTATTACCGAGCAGAAGCACGTAAAATTTTACTCATTAAGCTCTTCTCATAGAATTCTATCGACTGGTACTGGTACTATGTTCGGTAGTTAAGTATTGCCGATAGGTGAACCACTCTGAGGATTATTTCGGAGTATCTATGATTATGGTTGGATTATTATGGAGTTTGTTAGGAGTGGTTCACTTCTCTTCAGGCGATCTAAATTATTCATTATCTCACTGTCACTAAACTAGCTTCAATACAAACGGGGACACACTTTGCGGTCGAGTCAAAATTTCGCTGGATAGTTTCAGGTGGTTCTAAAGTGAATCCGTCAAATTAAAGGCGATGTGTAGAGAGTGTCTCTTGTTGGGTCACACACAAATCGCTTATTTATCGCTTCGCCCTGTATAATATCAGCAAATTTCGACTTGATCGCTCTGCAGAGTGTGCCTCTTAATAACCACATCATTGAGAGGCTCTTTACTTGTGCTAATACCAAAAAAAATCCTTAATCAACAAAATATCTGAGCAATTCTACGAATTAATCTTAATGCTTCTTGAGTTTCAGGTAAAGTTATAACGCCAGCTTTTGTTGTTTCAGAAATTCTAGCAATAACCAAACGATGAATTTCATTTTTCTCAAAAGTTCAAATCAACTTTCCGCTTTCAATATTCCCATTTCTCAACTCTATTATGCAATATGCAATAATGCGAGGAATTCGAGGCACAACTATATGTTGATGTTGATGCGTCTTATACGAGGAAAAGAAAATTCTACGGAGGAAAAAATTTTATCTAATAAACCGTGACATGAAAACCATGCTACATTGCAACCAATAGCTCCGCAGTCATCTTATATATATATACAGACGAATGACTGCCATCACATTATGCACAGTATATCGTGTCTTTAAAGTAAAAGACCGGTATATGTAGCCATCAAAGAGTGGAAATATGGAAAGAAAAAATATTTCCGACGTTGAACGATAAATCGAATGCAATTGAATTGCACAAGAGTCAAGTTTATAGAAAAAAGAATTCACTTCGACTTGAATTGATTGTTGACAATCGAATCATATTTGTGTCGTATGTTGATTTTTCATTCGGAAATTGTGTTATAGCTCCACTACGGTATACACTAGCCAACGTCTTAATAACGAAAACAAATTGTCAAATTACATTGTAACATAGACACTTCCTATTGAACAATCCGCTTCCTTTCGATCGGTATACGACGGTGTTGGTTAAAGATGTGGGTAGACGGAAATAGTACACATAAAGACCAAGAACCTGTGTCTATCATAAGGCTACGCGGTCTCTATCTCATGAGCGTTCCATCTCGCTCACACACAATGTGAATTACATCTCCCATCTTACTTCCAATCATGTTACACCGGTACTATAGAAGAGCGGGTATGGCTCAAGTGTACATGTACATCTCAGTCGTCTTCACACTTCGTAGAAAATCAACGAAGAATTTTCACGGCAGAAGTCAACATTACACTGTAACAATTAGATTCTTCTTACGCTCACCAAAAGGAGTCGGTTCTTTCGTAACGGTTAGTGTAATATGGCGTAGACTTTGTACCTTATGAACTCATATACACACAGCAGAGAGTTGATAATTATGGCGACTGGGACGTCGTTACGGAACGGCGTCCCGGTCATCATAATTAGCATCTCTCTGACACACACAAACAAAACATTTTGTTATGGTTCTTACATGCAAGAGTCATGCGAAGTGAAAAACAAGATTAAAATGTTACATAGGGCCGTTACATAGTAAATTAGTTACCTAAACCGAATTTCCTCTAAGTCGAATGGATATTCAATGATTCCTGTAGTTGGCACACGAACCCGTAAAA
>JANTFA010149206.1:0-11356 GCA_026413405.1 Phytosciara flavipes | reverse complement strand
AAAACTCTATAAAAAATTCATCAAAGCCAGGTGACATTTACTTGAGATATAGACAAAAAACTCTAAAATTCAAGATGACAGCTGTCGGCCATTTTATTACTTCATCAAAAACAGTTATACCGCTTAACGACCATCACTACGTTTCAAACAAAAAAAAGATCATGAAAAAGAAATTACTCGAAATACAGGCAAAAACCCTAAAATCCAAAATGGCGGCTGGCGGCTAGGTGACCGCTCACTACCTTTCAGACAAAAAAAAGGATCATGAAAATAGGATGAAATTTACTCGAGATATCTAAAAAAAAGTTCTACCTTCACTGTACGGCCGAGTAGCTCAACTTAGGCTCACTCTATGGGCTCTAACTTCCGAGCTCAAGATTCAATTTTGACAAACTTTTTTTTCCGGGATTGGTGCACCATCTAGGAACGTCCTGCGAGCAATACCGCCGATAATATATGTGATAAACCTTGACCAGACCTCGAAAATAGCACTATTTCGATCACAACTTTGCAACGGCTCGAAAAAAAAGTCCCATCGAGATTGATTTCGTTTTACTCAAGTTATCCTGTTTACAGACAGACAGACGGACATACGAACAGAAATTTTTTTGGAGAAGGTTTGCCCTTACTCCGGGAGTCGGAATCGACGTGTTACAAACGTAAGAGTAAAGGAATGAGACCCTCGTACTTCGTACGGGACTAAAAACCTAGAGAATCGGTTGTTATCTTCAATTCCTGAAAGTGCTTGTCGCTGAGTGATTTTCTGATAATCTGATGGTTTTTGAGTTCGGTAAATTTGAAATACTTCAAATGATAATGATTCTAACAAACCTTCCAGCAACTCACAGAAAATTGGAAAAACATAGGCATTGAGGCGGTGACGTACTTCTTTGTCCTAAATAGACTGAATGGCATTTGCAGTCCTCTGTGATGTCCAGCTTAAATTTTCTTTGTTTGATTGACATGAAATCAAACGGTTTAGACTTATTTCAACCCACTTGGACTCATTTATTCAGTTTTTTTTTGTATTTTCGGCCCAATTAATGCGTCACGTGCATTGTCCGTTCTTTTTGTAGAACTCAAGGTGAAACGATTGGAGTTAGAAGGATTTATTCTGTTGGACTCTAATTAACTACGATGTTCGACGAAACTTTGATTAGAATTTTGTTGTTCGATGTTCGTATAATTAGTTAGATTTACGTGCGCAAATTCCATCAAATCAGCTAAATGATTTTACTAATCGAATTCATGAGAAACATGAAGAAAAAAAAATTTCAAAAAAAATCTAAACAAAAATTACCATAAACCACACATGCGATAGCAATCACATTTAATCGAATGCTATATTTTACCGTCCATTCCCTATCTAAACTCTATCCAATTTGAAAACAACGTATGGAGTTGAGTTTGAATAAAATAAATAAAATTTATGCGGCTCGTATTATTCACATATTTATTTTAAGTAAAAAAAAACAACGAGCTAAACAAAACAAAATATCTTCGTTTTTAACAAATTAATCAAATTTATTAGTTTGTGTGATGCTGAAGAAAATGATTTTGCTGTAGTAGATACACGGCCGAGGCACAAGCATTTTCGGTGTACATAATTCACCATTCAAGATTGTAATAATGTGAACCTTATATGTCCGTGATAAATGATTCCTTTTATCCCTTTCGAGATTATGGATGTGTAGAGAAATTTGAAATTGAATAATAACAGAACTAGAGAAGTGAATGTACACACACAGAAAAATCATTAAGCATTACCAATGCCATTTATTATGAAATTACTTTAATGGTTTTTTAGACCTCAAAACGGTTAAGTTAGAACACTTTAACAGCATAATATAGGAGGAATAGACAGACTGTGCGGCTCAAACCTTTAAATGACATTAAAGTTTGTCGTTTTACATGTTAATTATACAGACAAATGCTCACCGTATAATTCTAGTGAATACAAGAAATGGACATTTGTCAAATGTGAGAGTTTGTTCTAGAGGCTCAAGCTGCTTAATGATAATTTATTTGTGTACTTTAAAGTGTTTGATGATGAACAGGGCAAACGATGTCTTACTCAACCATTTGTAATGTCTTGCTTAATTAAATCGTCTTCCAGTTTAATCGTAAAGGTGTTGAGCAAGACAAGAATATCGAAAGTTATTCACATGAAGGGTACAACCTGAACCTCAAATAGAGTACTTCCCATCAGACCAACAGTGTTGATCATGAACATTGTAAGACTATCACTTTCCTATTCTTGCCGTGCTATACCAACTGCAACTGTTCAATTTCACATATCGAATATTACGGTTTTCATCACACCGAACTGAAGTTTACGCTATCTATGTACCCCTTTACACACTCGCTCTTAGATCGCAATACCACATCTGCATAATATAGGAAACTATATGACCTGTCCCGTGACTAACAAACTTTGAACCAAAATAACTCGAAATCTAAGAAAAGCTTCATGGAGGATGTTTGATTCATTTGAAAGCGGATCACTAGTAAGTATACCAAATGACGTTCCATGAAGGTTGTCCTAAGAAAAGTCTCATGGATTCCGAGCTATTTCAAGACCTAATTTCGTTAGTCACGGGATTGGTCATAGTATTAGCCGTATATAGGAATACAGTAAACCGATTTTTTTACCTATCGTCAAGGAAGACTCATAGTATAGCCTAGAGGATCGATGGGTCCCATGTGTAAGAGAAAAATTTGAGCCAATTGTGTCAGTTCGCTTAGCTTTTCAGAAACGGCAGACGTATTACAAATATATTCGGAAAATCTGTTACTTCAATTGTTTGAAGAATTCAGCAGTTTTGTTTGAAGATCTTTTACTTCATTTGTTACAACATACATTTTTGTATATAAGGAAATACTATGCAGAGTCAATCGCTTACTTCGGTCATCAGTGTCGATAACAGATGACTATACCGTTTATAAAAGGCTCTATTTTCAATTTCCATTTGAACAGGCACTTCACATTAAAAATCAGAAGCCGAATTTTAAGTCATCATTCAGTAAAACTCGGAAAAATAAATGCAAACGGAAGCACAACTGTCCAAGTCATATTATTGCTAAAGACACCGATTTTCGTGCTGCTGATCTCAAATTTCACTAAATCACTTCCACAAAATTCCTTAATAGAGAAACTTAAAATAATCGTGTCCAGCCGAGGCTGTATACTGATGGAAAGGTAGCTTCGTAGTCGTACACCATTTTTTCAAGAAAACGATGATTAAAGAAAGACAAAAGTCCGCCACGAAGATAATCATTAAAATAGGTGAATTTTACATATGAAACCCCGGCATTAGTTATCGCTAAACGTGCTGATTATCTGATTGACGCTACCTTCCCAACATCAATAATTCGGTCGTTCAACAGAATTTCTATTGTCTAGTTACGGCACTAATTTCATTCAACCTTGTCCGATGGATAATCGAGAATTGTAGAAGAAGAAGTAGTAGATGTGATGAGACACGTTCTTGATTCCATTCTTTTTTCATTTTTGCATACGACTAATGTGCACAAAAAATTTCTTGATTTTCTAGTTACTTTAACTTTCATATAGCTAGGATGCATTCCCTTCGATAGTGTCACTCGTAACTTCTTCTTTTCTCTCACTTTCGATTGCTGTTGTCGCATTTGGATTGCCTAGTTATGCAGCGATCTTCCACTGCAGGCATTCTTATCAAAAGGGTTCATCTTGCAAAATTGTTTTCATCGTGAGAATGGACTTGAGTGAACCAGTCATTTCGCTCATTGTTGACTTTGTCGACAACGGTTTCTTTCAAGTTTATGATTCTTTGATTCCATTCACGTAGAAGTAATTAAGTTTATCAACTTGAATGGTTCGAATTTCAATTCAACAAAATGCATTGACATTTCTGCTGTCTTGATAACATTTGACATGGTTAAAGAAACTTCAAACTGTCCCTCCGTTCCATCAGTCTTCAAACAATGATCCAAATTTAATCACTTGGCTTGTGAAAGAACTAACTGTAAAGTTATGTGCGCATTCTGAACTCATAATTCAATTATATTTGAAACGAAGCAGAGATCATATTCTAAGAAATATCAATTGTTGTCAAATGTCCACCATGTTACATTTTCCAGAGCGTGTGCTAGTATTTCTTTAGCCTAATTGGAAATCCATTGTTCGCTTCTCATCAATCCTCCACGAGAATCGTTCCTCAAGACATCAGGTCTTATTGCCGGTGATTTTGTATTTATATGCATACGTGTAGCAACGTAAAACGTATCCCGAAGACATGTTGAATTCCCTGTAGAAACTTCCATTATTTATATGAAATTGTGCAGGCACTGAAAAACGATGTTTATTGGAAAAATATTTTTATATTTTATCGAAGATGCCCATTTTGTGTGAGTTTCTCTTAGAAATTGAATCACTATGAGACACCGAGGCAAAAGAAAATAATGCAAGTTGCAATAATAGAAATAAAAACTAATCTCATAAACTATAAAAGTGCATGTCTTTTTCACTCAAATCCATAAATAAACATCGTTAGTCGTCCATATATGACTCAGTAATTATCACAAATGATGATGGCATTTTCAGTTTGCTGTTGCAAACGATTTTTTTTTCGTCTGTTTTATACTTTAAAAAATTTCATTTGAACGTTTCGTTTCGCAAAGAGAGAGACACATTTTATGTGTTATCATTTCCGTAAATCGTATTATTTTATATCGCAATGGCCATTTTATATATTTATGTAGTACGGCTAAGAGTATTAAGCATATTATGTGCGGCATATTTATGCGTTTATATATATGTGCTTTATATCATAATGGACGCGCAATCCTTTTTTAGTGATAATGACTGAAATGTTAAAGAATTTTTCGAACGAAAAAAGAGTCTGAATAAGATTTTCTTTTGACCATAGGTAAACATTTCGTTCTATATATATGAACATAAGAGGGACCCGTACGAGTAGTTCATGGCATGTAGCCAGGTGCCTATTGGTTACGTTTAGCCAAAGAAAAATTCCAATTTTTAAGTGTTTTGCTTGATGAGAGATGGCGCTGATTCTAGACTTTATAATAAAATGGCTTCAATCACCACGAAATTTTGCGAAGTTTTTTGCCCACTCTCCAGAAGTTTCTAGCCACTTTTCACGCAAATACCTGAATGTAGAACTATCCCACAACCAATAGAAGGCAGACATCTTAAAACTGATCTGCAACTCATCCATTGTTAAAATTGCTTAAAGCGAAGTCTCATTTATAAATTGAACTCTAAAAGAATCATCAAAATCAAGTGAAATTATCTATATATATAGCTAAGCAACGGTGATTGCCAACTAGCCTTCCACCCAGAAAACCCCGGTTTCAATCCATGGCTATCTTCTGTTGTGGAGATCTCCTCGATGCAGGTACGCTGGTTACACTATGAAAACGTCAAACGTTCCATAATAGATGGATTCCTAAATCTGATAATAAACCACAGTCAGAGTATGTGGATTCTTTTTTTATGTAACCGCGTACCTGAAAAAATGGCGATAGAGGTGACCTCCACAACGGGTTCAATCTCGGTGAGGACCAATTCTGTATAGGACTTTAGTATGAATGTAACGTTTCTAAGCGTACTCAAGCTTCATAATCTGCGTGGTCGGTTTGTATGGCGCCCCCAACCAACCATACACAGAAGAATGACATGAATGACGCGACCCATTCACGATGAGTTCTGTGTACAGCATATCTGAGTCTAAGTTTAGGCGGAGATATAATGAGCATCAAACGAAGAATTCTAAGGGCTTGCTCACCTATAGACGTTGTTCGGAATTCACGTTAAGCATGTGGTCTACACTTGCCCGAGTGGTATTTCAAGGCTATAAATACTCCTAACGAGAGGCCCACATTCAGAAATGGATATAAACGGTAACAAATTATATATAGCCAAGAAGCTTTAAAATCCAAAATGATGGCTAGCGGCCATTTTATTAGGTCACTCGAGACATTGACAAACAACTCCTACCTACACGGTACGAACGAGTAGCTCGACTTAGGCTCACTCTTCAAGCCGTTACTATGAAACACGTGATTCAAGTTCGACAAATTTTTCTTCCGAATTGGTGCAGTCAAAACCTTTTATTCGCACCATCAGATTGATACGATGATTACAACAGGTGCGAGAAACCTCAACTCGACCTCGAAAATTGTACTAATTCGACCATATCTCTGGATCGGCTTGACCGTTTTTGCTCATCTTCGAACTTAGCCTGGCATTTGTGAATAAATATCCAGGAGAAAAGGACATTTTATTGCTGATTTGTCATCTAGGGGTGACCACACAAGGCCTACCCTTACTCGGGGGTTCGAATTCAACATGTTACAAACATAAGAGTGAAAGCATAAGACTCGCGTACTTCATATGGGTCTAAAAATGTGCACGTTCTAGTGCGCGCTCTAGAAGAGTGCAGTTTGATGATGATGACACTTTAATGCTTAATTTAATTATAGTAGTTTGAATTTAGAACCGTTAATTTGTTTATATGCACATGCGTATTACATCAATCGCAAATGTAATGCAATAAATGTGCAGCGTCCGTCGTCTTGCTGCAGTTTGTAATTCTAATTATCTAATACTACAAGGAAAATTATAATTAAATAATAAAATGCAACGGTTGTGTGGTGATATTTGTTGGCAACATCAGTATTATCCCTTCAATCACATTTAATGTAGTGAAAAAAGTAAATCAAATCAGTGACGATTTTCTTACATTGTAGCAGGAAGAACTTGGAATTGGAGATCTTCTGGTGAGACGGTGCAATCTTTATTTGAAAGTAAAAATGTTGTTCGCTGATTTTGGAAGTTACTTCTTATCAAATTGTTCACCTTGGAAACTCCATTTAGCTTATTAAATTTTCGCAGTTTTTTGTGTTTAAAGATCCGTTGCTGGAAGTAGGTCTCTCCAGTTAAACTGAGTTTCCTCCCAATTCGATGTAGGACCATCCATAAATCCTGTCCTCACTTTTTACATATTCACTTACCCCCTTTGTCCGCTGTTTGCCTATATCTTAGCAAAGTCACTCTTTCATCGGACTCCTCATCTCATCACCCTTTAAAGAGAACGGGATTCGTGGATGATCCAAGACTTGCAGGTTGACCCGAATTGAACCGATATTTTTACAGTACAAAATGTCCAAAAATTCTGGGGTATACCCGAACCGGACCTGATCCATCTGATAATTTCAGGTTCAGGCTGATCACGAAATTCAAATTCAGGCTTCGTATCGAATAATTTCAGGCGTAGGTGTAGGCTCGGGTTGAAAAATACGAAAAATTCAAGTTCAAGTTATGTTCGAGTTGAACCTGAAATTTTAGATCAGGTGTGGGTCAAGATCAAGTTTGGCCGAGTTCGATTCGTTCCGAACCTTACGATTACGGACGCTCCATTGTTGTCAATTTATGTCTGCTAGTCCCCTGATTGCATTCGTCTACCTCCTTGTTGTAGGTAGACTCCAGTTTAAGATATCTAATGCCTAGCCTCACTTTAGAGATGCACTGCCCATTCAATACGTTCGATTTTTGCAGTTTAGTTGTGTCAACCCAATTTCAGTTTATGACCTAGGTGCACTTCCATCGTCGTCAATGTCTCTGTTGTGGTCAATGTTTGTCATGCCTTTCGTTTTCAATAAGTTCAGCTTGAGACCAGATTTGCCAGATAAAGAAAGTTTATTCAGCCGCACCGTGGTGGATATTTGTTTTGCTTTTTAATTTAATACATCGAATTCCTTAGTGCTTGTTTCTTACCGTCAACAATTAGTGTCATCCGTATTCGTTTCCGTTTTATATTTCAGTTACCTTTCAATTCAAATGTAAGTTTCCGAAAAGGGACAGCCTTATAAAGTTACAATCGTTCGACCCCAAATTTATTTCAATACAAAAGTGAATTTTACGAAATTTATTCACGGCTCCATTGGACAACACATATATGTAAGTAGAGCGCAGACTCTTCCTCGGTCAAGTTTGTTTCATTCGCGAAAGAGAAAAAAATTCTATCCACAATTTAATCTGAAATCAGAAAATAATCTCAAAAAAATTAATCAGCCGTCCATCGACTTAAATCTTAAAATGTATCTCTTGAATCGATTGAAAACGTTTCGAATCAGATGCGAGGAGGCAAACCAAAAACAAAACAAAAAAAAATCGCCAGAACAGAACAATACGTTAAAATATCGCCATCACTGTATGCATTCATTTGAATCAACAATGCACACTGCATTTTCAATCGAAGAAATTTACCTTCACTTGTACTTAAAACCATAAAAATATATCGCAACGAAAGAAAAAAGGCCTGGGTTTTTGCGTACTTTTATTTTGAATCACTTTAACTTCACTTTACAATAAATATAAATTATATAAAATGCCTACCCGATATATAGCTGTGTGTTCACATACTACAGAGTCAGTCAGTATGTACACGTACATTTTTCGTACAAAGATATTTTCATATAAATATACACAACGGTGAGACTGAGTAATTGATATTCGATACGCGTAGATCGATCGTCCATTGTTTTTGCTTAAAAATTTATATTTATCTGCAACGAGAATAAGATGGTCACATTTTAGCTAAAGACAGAGAAAAGAAAAGATGCAGCCAAGGATAATGGTTTCCAATATGAGCAATAAACGAAATTGAAAAAAGAAACATTTTACCAACAGAAACTGTGGTACAGAAACTGTGTGATATAATCATTAAGTTCTGTTACTTGTTTTGTTCATAAATCAGCGTTTGATGCAAAGTCTTTTACTTCATTAGTTTAAACATACTTTTTGCTGAACTATGTTGATCAATTATGTAGATCAACGATCTAGAACAACAATGTAGACCAACTATATGGAGAACCACTACGTAGGCGAGCTATGTCGACCTACTATGAAGACCAAAACTATGTAGACCATCTATGTAGACCGAGATACATTACGATCGGGTTTTTCGGTCATGTGTTGAGTCTTAAGCTGTACACGCACTTAAACGGAGAAGTCTTCATTTTGCCTCCGTTTCCCTAAATCACGTCTTCATTCTTTTGTGTGAAGCACATGTGTCGAGTAAACGGAGATATAATGGAGTACAAACGGAGGCAATGCGAAATGGTTTTTCAAGTACGTGGCGATCTTTGGCCCTTACTGTTTTCTGCGTATAAATTTAGTAAATTTTTTCCGATTTCCGTAAACTTTTCTTGTCTGAAAGACAATGAAAACCGGGAAAACTGTTTCCGTAGACCTATAAAAATGGCCGCCAGCCGCCATTTTGGGTTTTGGTGCTTTCTTGAGTAAATTTCATCTGGTTTTAGTGGATTTTTCCGGAGGTAAATTTTCAAATTAGACTTTGTTCGGGTGTATAGAATATTCCCGCTTTTTGAATCTTGTTAAATATCGGATAGATGCCGTTGTATGTATCGTAAAGTTAAGAATGGCCCTCTGATGCAAATAAATGAACTAATTGTATATGTATATAAGCACGAACAGATTGTTGTTCGGGAATATTTTGCCTTTTGGCTCTTGCTCTTCACACTCATAGAGGGTGAAGAGAATATTTAATAAAGTGATAAAATCGAAATCGAAGGGATTTTATTCAGGGACCATCGAAATTGCTGTAAGCAATTTCACCGGGAATGAATTAAAATGAAGTGGTCGGAAGATGCAGTGTTGCAGAGTAGCTTTAAGATGTATGCCATTTATGGTCAACTAGCTATAGGTCGTACACTACTCGTTCAGGTCCTCCTTATTTTTATTCATTAGAGCACCGTAAAATGGCGTGTTATCAAGAAAAAATGTCCGATAAATTAAAAATTTGCTGTGCATTTTGAAGCTTGAACAAACTTATGAGAAAATCTGTGCATTTTAGTGGTATCAGTAGCGGACTGGCTCAAAAAAGCCCATGCAACTCTCCATGCAACTCAATTGCAAAAGGCCCACCAATTAAATATTTTCATACTAGAATCGAAAAGGCCCATCGGGAATCGCCCCTTGAAGCCTTGACGTACCAGGAGTAATTTCCATAAGAAAAGTGCATGTGCTCGGTTTTCGATCACCTACCATCAGCTTCACGAGTGACGAGGAATTTTGAAAAAAATGTTTTGGCCTCTAGAGTCGAGTACCTTCCTGGGCAAATATGACAAAGTCCAAAAACAAGAGCGTCCGGTTTCGGTAGGCTGTTTTTCAAAAGAATCCCTCACACGACACGGCTATGATTTTAGATATTTGCTTATCGTTTGGGATCAACAGGCCAGAACTGGTCAAAATATTTAATTTATGTGCCTTTTCCCTTTTGCAATTGTGTTTCATGGACTTTCTTTGGTCTTTTTCGAGCTAGTCCGGTACTGGGTATCAATCACTTTGGCGATGTGTGTAGACTGAAACATACATTCCTTCGTTAATCTCATCCCAACGGTCACAGACAAAAAGGGGAAAACAAAAAAGTTCTCTGCATCGGGTAGTGTATTTGTATCTCTCTCTCTCTTTCAAAACCAAAAACTGTTCCAAAGTATTCCACCCAAATTGGAGAAACAATATAAATGATGATAATTCAATTTTTTATTCATTTATATCCGCAACGGACAGACATTACATATCATGTCGATGTCAAAAGCTTTTTTCTCCACGTTAAATATAATAATTTTATAAATTTCTCATTTCAATTGAATGAGTAAGATTAATGACAAACAATAGCAGGATTTTCTTTTCCTTTTTCGTTTTCATATAACTTTCCGCTGTTTACCTAAATAACATTAGGGGTCGTCAGATTTTTCGAACGGAAGTCCAAACGAAAACACAAACGCAAACACAAACGGAAAGTGTAAGTTTGACGGTTAAACCGATCAATAATTAAATTTTAATTGCATCGATTCGATCAAACAAAAGTTCGGCGTTCAGTGCGTTACCTCAGTAGTCTGGCAAAGTTATAAGTTTTTCAATAAGACCAAGGCAGCTATCTAGCAAAGTAACCAAAATTGTTTACAAAATTAGAGGCCGTGAAATCGGACAGCTAACCTTGAGAATATTCTAACACTGTAGGTGTCACTGATACATTGTTAAAATATTCTCAAGGCACACTGTCCGATTTCACGCCCTCTAATTTTGTAAGCAATGTTTGTTACTTTGCTAGATAGCTGCCTTGATAAAACCAATACTTTTAGTAGCGATTAGACTTTGAAAACTATTTTCTTTTTGACCACATCGCGTTTTTAGACCCGTACGAACTACGAGGTTCTCATGCCTTTACTCTTACGTTTGTAACACGCCGATCTGGACTCCCAGAATAAGGGCAAACCTTCTGGGGTCACCCCCAGATGCCAAATCAGCATTTAAAAAAATGTCCGTCTG
>JANTFA010149194.1:0-14146 GCA_026413405.1 Phytosciara flavipes | reverse complement strand
GCTTAGTGACTAACTCGTCTGCTTTCCACTAAATGATTGAGATTGCCAATGCGAGAGTTCGATTCCCAACTGTGTCAAAAGTGTATACAAAACACAGCTGATCGTGCCTGTTGTAGTTGTTGGAAAAAGCGTTCACACGGCTTGCCAGCAAAAGATATTGTTGGGAGACACTGGAGTAGAATCCTACTAGTTTCGCTCCTTATTACATAGATGGCACTTCATGTCGATGTACCTTAGGTTTGTCGCGCAGCTAGCCACTGGCAGAGTGAAAACTTTAAGTACTGAAAGGAATTCAAAAAGTAAAACCACAATCAGCGAATATTAATGATCTAGATCTAGCCTCTGACCCATCAAGGGCTGTTACGGCGGATTAATATTATTATTATCTTCTGCAAACTGACTCTCACTGCTGTTGTCAGGCCTGGTCTGGCCATATGATGAATTCGAGGGAATCTCGATATACCTTTTCGATTTTGTATGAAAATATTTAATTTTTGAGCCTTTTGCAATTGAGTTGGCCTTTGTCGTGCCAGTGCGGTACTGGCCGTTGTATGTCATCGATAGAATCGAAGATCAAAGTGTTCGTGAACAAATGTTTAAAACGTATCCTGAGAATCTTCTGGCCGAACGTCATCTTAAACGAAAATTTGTGGAAGCACACCGAAATTGAAGAAATAGTAACGATGATTACGGGAATGAAATGGAACAAAAAGAGATCAGGTCCAAAAGTTACGTGGAAAAGGACTATCGCTGAAGACAATTGATGGCAAGGATGAAAAAAATTCTGTTAACCAATCGGTGAAAATAGAGAATTCCAACTGGAGCACCGGTTTTTGTTTGAATTTTTCATTTTCACCTCTAGGTAAACAAATAACTATTTCGTTTGTGCAGTGTCTGCCCAATAGAGAAAACGAGAAAATTGCATTTTGTTGACGACGGGTCTTATGGCATTTCTAGTGAAAAAAGAGTGGGTGGGAGAAAATAGAACTTTTCGCATTTGAACTGTCACTTTGTTTATGTTTTCAAAAATGGCATGACGAGTTGAAGTTGTTGTTATGAAGCACTTTTTGTTCGCATCTCGATAAAACAGAAATTTCCAACTTGCTCCTGTCGGAATTTCTTCTTTTCTCCCCTATAGTAGCCCATATTCATACAATATGTATACGTAGCCGGTATAAACTTGAAACATTTCTAACGTATTCACATGCAAAGCTTCCCCAACAACGAGGAGATGGCAACAAAGACATAATAATTTAACTTGTAAAAAGTCACGCATCACTCATGAGGCGCCATACGAAGCGTCATATCCCATAGTCATTTTAATATGATAAAACATTGAACACCATGGATATAGCACCCATAAACGAGAAACGCAGACAAAATAAACTTGACGGGAAAAACTTAAACACGAACCTCTCTAGCCCATATGTATCAATGGGTTGGTTGGTGTGATGATGATATTATGGTGTATTGTAAAACGAAACGAAAAACAATCACACGAAAAATTGATATCTTTTCGTAGAAGTTCTAAGTTAAGAAATTATGGCAAATGAATGTGTAGCATGGAATTAAATTAATTGCCAAACATTTTATGTGAATAATCATCATAAGTTAATATGTTTTGTGTGTTTGTGTGATGTAATTACACAAGTCATACATCTATTTATAAACAAAATGAAATAAGATAAAATTCAAGGAATGGAAGTCAACGAAAATATTTTTCTGTCTGATTTGCCCATTAATTTTCCGAACGATTGCGTATAAATTCATATAACACAAATTGATGTCTAGAATATGTAGCCCCGTACGAAGTACGATGGTCTATTAGGTTTAATATGCCGTTTATAACAACCGGAATTGGGGCCTGGGAATTGGGATGCCGAATCTAAAAAAGAGTCCGTCAGTCCGTCCCGTCGATAAGTTGGGTAAATCAAATCCAATAATTTTTTTCCCCTAAAAGGTAGTCGTAAAAGTGAGATGAAGTTCGAAGACCTTTAAGTGTTTTAGCGTTTTTTGACGAAAAAAAATTGCATTGAAATAGGGTCAGTGAATCGTGAGCTAGAGGTCTTAGATTGAGGTTTAGTAGGGCACTACGTGTTTTTTGCAAATAAATCGAGTAAATTTCAAATATTCACAATATAAGCCTGCTGTGCAAACAAATGGGATTAAGTTAGTTGAGAAAACAGTATTAGGAATATCTAGACTAAGGCCACTACTTATGGGAGCCCAAGAAGACGTCCTGATATGTCTCGAACATAGGGATAATTTAGGCACTTATGTCGCCTGTCACAAACTCCGTGGTGGTAAGAGAGTGTAAAATTTTTGTGTCAGAGCAATCGGATCAGATTAGTTTGGCTACCAGGACACTGGGCAATGAAGAAGCGGAGAAGCTGATTAAGGCAGGTTCGATGGATCGATTATATGAGCCGGAACAATACCTGATATCGCAAATCATTATTGGGGAAAGATTTAAATGATTGGGTGAAGGATGCGTTCACACAAAATGCTTCTTTCCGAGACCTGATGATTTGCTCAAGATGCACCCAATTCGCATTAGAAGGGTGGTAGGAGCGATTACCGGACACTGTGGACTGAATGGGAACCTGAACAAGATGTTCCAAGATCGAAGAAGACATGGGCGTTTACTTGATATATGATTGCCCAAAGTTTATTCAGCTAAGACGTAGGATTTTGGGAGACTATGAGGTGGTTCCTTCAGAACTGCCGTTCTGGGACGTGACACATTAGAAAGGTTCCCAGTGTCGACAGAGAGGCTACTATGATTTATATGATGACCGGGAGAGAAACAAAGGATCAATAGATCTTTGTTTCGTGACTACGAAAGTGGTCATCCCAAACTGATAAATCTATCAAACAAAGGGTCACACTATATGGCTTCGTTAGTAGTAGGATTTCATAAGCTAGGCATACGGAATCGTACGGGGCTCCGTCGTAGCGTCTGCTACGGTCTCTTCTCGCTTTCGTATAACATAAAGTGTTTAAGTATAATAGCATAGATGTGATGGGTGTATATGATGTGGATGTAATGATCGGAATATTATGCGATCAAGGAGTGTTTATATATGCGAATTTAAAGTATTTCGTGAAGTGCGGAGACATCTGATTCATAAATTTTCGCATCATAGTAAAACCGAACGATAGTCACATAATGTTTATCATCATAAAATGTAATCTCATTTATCGGCATTTGTGTTACAGACACGACAGTCTTACACTCTCATGAACAATAAAATAGCAAAATAAATGCAATGTTTACGGAAAAAATTTGACACATAACATTACACTGTCAAAAAAGTAGACATCACAGACGAAATGGAGATGAGATGAGAATTTCCTTCCTCTCGTCTCTTATATTACACGAACAATGTTCTGTTAGACAAAGCTACCGTATAGAATGTCGACGAATTGAATTGGCTGTTTGAACATTTCTTTCTTTCTCTTCTTCTATTTTGTGGTCCATTTACACTATAAATCCAGATGGACACGAAACAACAAAATCTATTTTCTTTATCACATTATTTATAGCACTGTCATTGAATCAATTCATTGTTTCAATTTGCACTAAATATCACAAGTCACGAATTTCCGTGTTTTTTCCTTGAATAGAGTCGCGGCTTCCCGATTCACAGAAAATTTGTTTCAAGCAAAATATACAACAAAAATACAAATTTATCAACGCAAACGCAGAAAACCATCTTGTGTTAGACACGACGGATGACTGAAAAATTTTCATTCTCAGTCTCATTTGTGTAGTACGAATATAATAATATTGCCATGGACTGCCTTCATATACACATAAACATAGACATTATGTTACCGAAGTATGGGTAGAGCATACGGCAAATTCCACGACCATGTCGCGTGACTTACAAACTGGGTTTTGAAATAGCACGGAATTGGTGAGACTTTTCTTAGAGCAACCTTCATGGAATCTTATCTGGTATAATAGTGGTCCTCTTTCGAATGAAACAAACACGCTCTGAGAAAATGTTCAATGGATTCCGAGATATTTTGGTTTAAACTTTGATAGTCACGCGACAAGGTCGTGGATTGCTACATATGAATATGAATGGAGAAAAGAGAGATTTTTTAATAATGGTCTAGTCTTCGGAATTTCGGAAGATGCATTCGAGGTATGTAGTGGTGCATTTCATGAAATAGTTACACAGTGCTAGTCTATTAGAGAGTCTATACAAAATGCATCACTATTCCATGTATTCCATGTAAGGTGAAAATGTAAACTGCAACACACTGCATAACTTCTCAACACAACCTTAAAAAACTTTGTTATTTTTTACTTGTGAGTGTACACTCTAACAAAGTATCTATGGAGAGCATGTGTTGGTTTAAAATTGCGCGCTTTATCCGTCCGTGCAGACTCGTCGAATTCTAACAAATCGAAATGAACAACGGAATGGACACATATGATCTACACATCTTCAATCGGAGAGTTGTTGTTGTGAAGCTTTTGTTATTGAATTTGCTATACACAATTTTGGTAGCAATAGATAGTCATCACATTCAGTGAATTGGAACACAATTGTTCGTGATGTAGAATGAATATGACATTCAATTCACATTTTTAGTAAAATCCATCAAAATTGATGTTTTTAGCGACAAAGTGACGCAACTACTTGCAGAGGTTTTGTATTTTGTCTGTAACTTTCGTTTTAATGAGGATCATGGGCAGAACTTTGGCAGTCTAATGATAAAAGCTGAACCTTAATTCTGACAAAATTTGTTTAATGCAGGTCCAGCAGAAGCAAAGTTACAAGCAGACATGTCTTATGTATGTGGTGTGTTCAGAGAGTCACAATATCCAACATCAAACCAGTAACATGTCTTCTCACAAATTCAAGGGAGCTACTGGCTAAAAATCTGTCCCAACAAACTAAATATTCCAAAAATTACATCTGTCTGTTCCAAAAATTAACGGTTTGTAGAAGCTACACATAATTGGACCGATTGTCGAGTGATGCATTCCAAATTGGGAAATATGCATCTCGACACGACGTACAGAACAATTTTGAATTTTATCACGAGAAGAGTGTTTCATTACCAAGTGCACATTTGTTTGTGCATCTTGTAATTACCATAACGAATGCAATTTGGGAATAGTATTGAAATTTCGAACAGAGTTTCGTAATCTACTTTCAGGTAATTTTGCATCTTCGTTCGTGTTTCAAAAATCAATTACGCACTGTATGATTCTGACGAGTTAGGGACCGTTCATAAATAACGTCACGCCGAAGGTGGAGGAGTCTGTTATTTTGTGACAAAGTCTGACAAGGAGAGGAGGTTTTTGACGGTAGCGTTACATAGCGAGAAGTTAGGACAACTATCAGTTAGTGAGCTTTCAGCGTTAAGATATTTATGAACGGCCCCTAATAAGTAGGGTTCCGATCCGTACTCTCAAAATTGTACTCTTTTTCGACACTGCTAGTAATTTTTACTAACTGTAGCTGCCTTCGCATTGAAAAGTGACCAATGTACTCCGAAAACAGTGGTTTGGTGAAACCGTATTCTGAGTTTTAGGGGTCATGCAAGAATGACTTCCACCATTTTCAGTGCTGCTACTAAATTTAGGTTATCAATGACTCGACAAATGTGCACTTGACTCGTGTGGTTCAAAATGCTGGACTATGTATGAACAGTTTGACAGAGATCTGACAACAGAGATGAAATGTGCCGCATATCCCTTGACCGTCACAAAGTTGAATCACATCAAGGGTGAACGAGGCACGTCGAACATAAAAGAAACCATCGTCGACAAAGTCAAAACGAATCGAATGGTTTGCTAAAGTCTCCTCCCACAATGAAAGCAATGTTGCGAAAAAGAGGTTCTTTCGATAGACATCTCAAAAGTGAGTAAAAAGAGAAGACGCACAGTTGTGCCGGCCAAATGCGACAGCGACAAAAGCGATTCGGGCTAACACAAGTAGAGAAGGCGGAAATTGCGAGACCCGTAACACGATCAGTGAGAAACGCATCCGGTATGAATTAAATTGACTAGAACCCTGAAAGTCAAGTTGACTAGAAAATCAGGAAAAGTTTTGCAAACACTAGTCGTAGGCGGTTGAGGAAAGTTAAGCGAAGAAGAAGAAGACAAATATGCATTTTATAAAGTCAAATTTGTGTTATACCACCCGAAAAGACCCTTTATTAATAAATAATCAGGAAAGTAGAGCACACATTTGACTTTATAAAGTGGATATTTGTGGAGCTGTGGATGATTTAAATTAACTGTCAGCACTGAAAAAGGTGGACGTCATTCCTGCACGACCTCTTTTAGCATCGTCAAGGGATAATCAAGGCTTAAATGATGAACGCCCATGTTTTGAGAGGTATGTGATGCGCTGCAGAGGACAACTTCAAATGTCTTTCGAAATTAATTTAAAATTACGTGGAGTTTTCAAATGCGCTATCTCTAATGGCGCTTTGTTGATACGCTTATCTACTGCGGATATTATTTCATTGCCATATTGCATTCATAAGTACAGTTTCCTTGCATGAAATTATTTTACGTCAGTGTGAGATAGATAATGATATTCTCTTATTATTCTACGAAAAAAAAACCATTTTATTGAATCAATAATATTGATCCAGCACTCGTGATGCTAATTTTCATCTAAACCATACCGGCAATTCATCTTAACTGACAAAAGTTGTCACACTATCCACTTGTCTGAAATGGTAATGTGATAATATAGCAGCAAAATATAACACTGGCTGTGGCAGCTTAATGGTAACAATATAGAAGCTCATTAATGATAATTTATCTTTGACGCTGCTATGATATAATACACAATGAGGAAAGTTGATTAATTTAGCATTGTTGGAAAATGGCTGTTCCATATACTTAGTGTGCATTCACATTCTACACATCATCATCTTATTGGGTGCGTTTGAAAGAAAACCACATAACAGTTGCGGTTTTTAAAAGAGTGTATTCGTGCTCAAATTTAATTGATGATATGAAAGCGAGCTGTACTATGGTTTCTAAGTACATTGAACACAAATCCTTTTAGATTTGAAAACATTTTGACCGAGAAAATGAATCGATTGAAACCACCAAAAGATCTCTTGTGATTAAATGGAATTGATTACCTCGATTCCATTGTGTGTGTAGTACGCATAATGCATCTTTATCTCATCTATATTTAAATCTCAAATTGAATTGCGGGCTAAATTGTTTTCTTTTATGCGAACATGAAAATCCATAGCTAAAAACGTGTCACAATATCCATTGAATGGGTGTTGTAACCGAGATTGGGAAAATGTATCCGTGTACTTTCAAACACGGTTTCAGTCTGGTCTGGGTACATGAGCTAATACATGCCAGCAGTGGTTGTTTCAGGCTTTTTTTTTAGGAACAACACACTTCTACTAAGAAAGCGTGTGACGTACCTCTTTGCAGATATAGGTCACGAGGAACCTTACAAAAAACTACAGGAACGTAAACAGCGCCACCATTTTGTATATGGTCTTTTTGTCATGTACGTTGTTGTAGAGGCGCTGTTGACCTATACTATACTTTTATTGCATTAGTGCTCGGCAAGTTCATTGTTGACTGTCACCTGTGTCGGCAAAGTTCTTAGCGTGAATGATGAAACAACTAAGAGGTCATGCTCAATTTTTGAGCCGATCTAGCATGTCTATCCAGGAAACTTATTGTAAACTGGTAAGTGGCTCTTTTCATTTAGAGTCGCTAGTGTTTCACAGTGTTGCCACAAAGTGAAGACGTCCTGATATGTCTCGATAGCTAGCATGTGTATGTTTAAGGCTTATGACGCATGCCACGACCTCTGTGTAGGTGAAAGAGTGTAAGGACTACCTAAACCTCGTAGGTCTGAGTAATTCGATCAAACTGAACATTCTGATGTGGATGGTAATGAAAAAGCAGATGAGCTGGCTAAGACAGGCTCGGTGGATGTAACACTTAGACCAGAACCATGCTTGCCGATACCTCAATCACTATGAGTGGAAGCTTAAAATGATTGGGTAGACGCGAGGAACGCTAAGAAGCGTATGAAATAGGTGTTCACATGAAGGGCTTTTCTTCTAAGATCCCACAATAAACGGGCCAGAGATTTCCTCGGAATGGATTGAAGGGGCTGAATCGGCACCTATGTAAGTCGAGGCACAAGGATACTCTGAGATGCTCTTGTGATCTGGAAGAAGAAACGGGAATGCATTTAATATGCCCGAAGTTTCTCCAACTAAGACGCAAGATGCTGGAAGATTATGAGGTGGTTCATTCAAATACTTTTACTGATGTGAGACCTGCAAAGATTCCTAGCAGCGACTGGTAGGCTACCATTATTTACGTGATGATTGGGATAGAAACAGAGAGTGGTCGTCTCAAACTGATAAATCTAAAGACAGTGAGTGTCATGGTTTCAACTGTACCGAACGCGTATGTGATAAAATATGATAGATTAGTGTTAGTGGAACGAAGCAACACTTCTTGTGTCAACACACATTAAATAGTACTATTGCACCATTAAAAATGTAACAAATGATAGAAATTGAACTTTTTGCAGTAAAATTTACCGATCGGGGCGTAGTCGAGAAGACACACTATTCCAGCATTGGTCCCCACTCAGAAGAGTGACACAATGAATTTTTACACGCAGCGCATAAAATACCCGCTTGAAATAGCCCCTGATGTACATAATGGTGTAAAACACGGTTCACAGATACGTGTAATCGATGAGCTAATACAGCCTTTGACATATTTTTACATTATTTTTTCCTCAACGGCGGCACCAACCATGAACATGAATATTCAAAAAAAAAAATTCCGTAAATAGATTCATCATCCCCTTTTCATTAGCAAACAAGAAAAGAATGGGTATGGGTGTAGCACAGTAGCACATTGATATCGGTGTTCGGTGTTACTCTCTCGTGAAATAAATAATCCCATCGACAATTGAAAATATTCTTTTTACCAATGTCTCAGGCCGAAAAACAAATTACTAAGGGACTAAAGGACACCCACCCATACGTTACGAACGAAGAAGGAACAACAAAAGAATTTTTGTTAAAAACCGAGGAAACTGAGTGTCCTTTGTTGGAAACTGGAGCAGTGCTATGTTACATGTAAACTTAAAATATTATGTGCCAAAATAAGCTTGAAATAAAATTTATCTTGTAATTTCATACAGAGAGTTTTGAATAAATTAGTATACGGATAGAGCTTGTAGATGAAGAAAAAAAAACGTTCGTATTCCATTGTTGTGAATACAAAAGGAATGGAGAATCAATTCTTCCGGAAATGTTAATTCGGCGAATCAGAAAATGAGAAATGTTTCTCTCTAACAGAATTCTTGAATTATACAGATGAACTTAAGATACATATCCCGAGACACCGTGTCTATCTGGTCGAGGTCACAGTAACAAGATTTGCAGATTTATGAGTTGGAGTCAAGCAACACTTCGCTATAAAATGGCAATTTTGTTATTAGCAAAATGAATAACATTCAATTTATCGATTCGATTACGAATATCATTAAATTGATTCAGTGATATGGAAATGCCAGTGATAAGAAACAATCTACTGCACACAAAATCGAATTTGCACTCCAATTTATTACTGAAGTTAATTGATGAATTGTTGGAATAAATATGAAATGGTAACGAGAAATGGTGCCACTTATGTTCCATGTTCTTTTGTTTTTGACCTCATATTTGACGCAGTACATTCTGGGAAGGAATAAAGCGTATTGTGTTCAACACAACACCGAGTATTCTTCTCCAATTCCAAGAATAGCAACAACAAAAAGTCTGTTCCAAATCTTCAAGAAACATTTCTTCAAGCAATAAATGTTTTGGTAAAACAAAAGTTTTGACTACCTAACTTTTCTATATCAACCTGACAATTAATTCAACTGTAACTTGGCACAAAAGAAGGAAGAAAAAAACGTTGTCTGTCTCTAATTCTTTTTATTTCTTTTACATCCTGATTTAGTTTTGAGTTACACAATACCCAGTTCCTACACAGGGTCACAGTTTATGAGACTGTAATAGTGATGATTGTTCAAGGGAAAATTCAACGAGGTATAAGCGAGCAGTTGCTCCCTTTTTGAAATTGACAAAAGCAACTCGTAATCGACAGGGATTATCCAGTGTTGAAATATGTTACGTCAGTTACTAATCGTGACTGATTGATTGGTGCCAGGTAACTCAATCGGTAGAGCATTGAACTCATACGCCAAGGATCCCGGGTTCGAACTCCGTGGGAAACAATCCAGCTTGGCTTTTTCCAATCATTAGGTGATTGAAATGCTTGAATGGATTTCATTAGAATCAATCTGTACGCACAACAGGCCAAGGTGCAGGGTTGGTCCCGCTCAATAATCCTAATCCTAATCCTAATCCTAATTGGATAATAGACAATCATTCTTGTTATTTAAGGGTAATCAACGATTTAATTTTTGATCAATTCGAGTGAGCCGTCCATCGGGTATATGTGACAGTACAGACGAAAACCCTTGCAAAATAGTAGATTGTCGATTCGGCGGAAGGTATTCATAACATGACGGATTAGTTTTGTGATACAATTAGAACTCACGAGATTGTATTTAAGCCACCAGTCTTGGAAACTGACTCTACAAATCTGCACATTTGAGCCGAAGGCGAGGTATGCCACTACACGAGTCAAAATACCAGTTTACGAAGTGAGTTGCTTAAATACACACGTGAGATCGCGAGTCTCAAAATTGTCACGAACTACTTCCCGCATCCAAAAGAGTTTATTTCAATCGATGTTTCATGCGGAAAGTTGTTATTACATAAACATGTGACGTAATGAGCACTTTACGTGGGGGATTTGCTTTGGTGACGTTTCTCAATTTATCGTTACATTTTCTTTCCGAAAGAGGAACGATAGAATTTGATAGTAGTCCATGTCCTGTTGTGAAGAAAAATGGTGCCTTACTAACCATGGTATCAACATTAGAACTAGTGTTGTATAAGACGTTTAACCAAAAAGGAACAAGATATTTCAAATGAAAAATCATTGAAAATATCAAAAATTTCATGAAAAATATTTGAAGTATTCATCAGAATGAAAGGGAAAAGGTAGCGGCAAAATAAACAAAAAGAAATTTACATTCTTCACATGCACTCATCATCATCATCATCTCTTCGTACCCAATACAGCATTATGGTGAGAATTTTTTGGGGTCTCGCCGGAAGCAACACCCTGTATGTAAATAGAAATACTAAACCAACAAAAATGCTTGAAATTTTCTCCATACTAAAAACGAAAAGTTCAACAACAACAACAGCAAAAAAAAGAACCATTTGAATCATATCCTCTTTAAGCTCATTTTGTTGTTATGCGAAAAATGTCTGAAGCTTCTACCACATGAACCACCACAATGTACGGAAAAATATAACCGAACAAACGGATCGATATTCCTTTCTTCCACATGAACCATATCTCTTCTTATGTATACATAGAGACATAGCCATCCTCCTCCATATGGCGTACGGGTATAAACCAAAATGAAGAAAAAATCATATCTTTTATGTGGAAAATTGTGAAAATGTGAAACTACATTACTCTTCGTTTGTTTGAAATGGATCTAAGTTAGATGGGCAGTGTATTTTTCTCTGCATACGGCACACACACACTCTACGGAACAATTCTCAGCAGAGTAGAGAATTATTGGCCTTGAGTGGGAAAATTGTTTTCCTTTTTTTTATATTTTTTCAACGTTTTGATGTTATTAATAGTAAACCTGTCGTCGAAGGACGTTTTAATTCACACAGCTTAATATATATTTATAACCCGGTATAAAAACCAACATTTACGTACCTTGGATCTTATTAATACTATTCATTAGGGGACATTTTGATGAGCTGCTCATTCAGTAATTTATGTTCTATGGTGTTTTGATTAAATTCCTTAGTTAACTCCAACAACACGTATCGTCTTTTCAACGTGCCGGACCGTACATCGAATATATCTTTCGGCCTCTCAGCAAATGGAACCTTGACGTGGGTATTCAATGTTTAACACTAATCACTACTCATTGGTTGGGCTATTCGATTCAAGGAAGTAAAGACCGAGCGAAAAGACAAAAAGGTAAATGTGTCGAATGAATTGCACTACTTTAATGAACTTTATCAAAACCATAACTGGAGAATGTCTTTCCACCAAAGCGAAACAACACACGAGCTAGGTTCTTTCTGATCGTAATCTTATCTATTAAAGCGTAATTCTTTGATACGAACGAAATGAACATTCTATTTATATAACATTTCGATATCTTTCATAATATCGAATCGAATTTCTATGTGAGCTGTGTATTTTCATTGAAAAATATTTGTTGTGTATTCGGAGTTAAGTTGCTTTTATTGCAGTTAATCGTTTATGTAAGGAAGCCCCGATGATATGAAAAGAGTATCAGAGGTCTAATTTGGCTTGATTGTTGTTAAACTCAGTACAGAAGTTAGATTTGCTTAAGTCTGCTATTTTGACACTTCTTGTCTTCTTATGTTACATAAAATAATTGCAATTGGATTTTGGGGGAAGACCGGGGAAGACTATTGAACTCTATCGGTCTTCCCCAGTCTGGCTGTGATCTGATAAATATTTTAGCTGATATTTCGTATTTAAGTTTGTGGGCATGCAGTTGAATATTTTTTTAAATCGTGGGCAATGTCCACAAATACAGTAACATTAATCGCACGCGCACACCTTAGCAATATGTATGTTTGACGTGTTACTAGATTGTTTTTGAATGAATCCGTTTGTATCGTATTTAGAATGTAAAACTGTGTATGTGCATATTTTTGATGTGTTTTCGCATTTCAATAAATTCGTTCGTACAGCATTAGAATGAAAGTAGTGTGTGTGATTATGTATTGGCAGAACATTTTATTTTCTCCTGTCGCATTATTTTTGATGCGAATTTTCGAAAAATTTCTTGAGCCCTCACAATGAGATTCAAAAGTATAATTAGGATGCATGCATCAAATTATGATTGATCGAATTTTGAGTTTGGATTTCCATTTTGAGAAAATAGAAACATTTTCTTTAAAGTGAAAATTCATGTAAAAATGGGCACACAGGTCGTTCTGAGGACCGATTCCCGCAGCTCCCACTGAGAGTTGCGGGAAATGATTAAAGAATACAGCCTTTTTGCCTGTTTTCCGTAATATTTTTGTAACTTCGTTATAATTGTCGTCAGATACAAAATTACATCAAACTTCAACGGTTGAGATTTCAATACTTTTCCTATGAAGTGAGTGTCTCCCATTTTCTTACCAAAATTATACTTTAAAACAGAGCACTTCCTATTTGCTGATTCCTACAACCTACTTCATTCCATCATATATCTCAGGCACTATTGATCGAAATTGCATGATTTTCCTTAAATTTTCTAGAGATGGGCGAGTTCTAGGAAGTGTGGTGAAGCTGGAAATTGAGGTCAGTAGTGGTAGTGAATGAGTGTTCCTGTGGTTTTTTTAATTTTTTACGCGTAACGATACCGCGTATTTCTAACGAGGAGACTGAGTCATTATGCACACCCAGACCCTCATGAAGTCATTTATGAGTGAATTGCTAGAGATTATCATATGAGAAAGAAACTCCGTTGCTAAAGCGTGATGAGAAGTCTTAACGAACTTTAATTCTACGCTGTACGTTGTGTGATGTTTGTAGTTTGGTCCGCTGCAGTGTTTAGTTGTAGCGTTAAAATACCTCCTGCTTGTGCCTCAGGTTGCCTTTATGCAAACTGATGTCGAGATAATGATTGAAAGTTGAGGTTTTCCCTTCTCCTTTCCTACGTGCGAGAGTTACGTACCGTATCACTAGCTTCAGAATGATAACTATTTACAAAAACCCTACGCTTCGTGGACACAACTTTTATGGAGTGCACTCCATACATTTTTACCCAAATGTGGGTAAAAGGTTGAGAATTTCATAGCACGTACGGCTTCTACAGCAACCATGTCCGCACTTTTCCAATCCCAAAAAACCCCGTTTGCTGGCGATAGTATTAAGTAATAATAGTCTCGGTTATCGTTTTATAGGGAAAATATCAAAACGAAATTGACAGTGGGTATGATCGTAAATCTGTTTAACAGACTGGAACATAAATGTCACTTAAAA
>JANTFA010149183.1:0-11357 GCA_026413405.1 Phytosciara flavipes | reverse complement strand
TAGGGGAAATCCACCGAAAAGACCGAAAAGCATAAAAGAATAATTCTTTTGATTTTCTAGATTTATACAAAAGTTAAACTTCCTCAAAAACTTTTAACTATTTTTCAAACGAACTAGACGGTTAGTGTTGTGCAAGAGTGTATGAGTAGAGTTTTAGGAGAGTGTGGCATAGTTGTACACACGGCTAAAGAAAATGTATGTTTTCCGCACGTTCTGTACCTATTCTGTAGCGTTCATACAGACAGTGGGTTAGCAATAGAATGGAAAAGAAAACTTATTTCTTCTTTTCCCTTTTGAGACGAGTATAGAGCAGAGAAAAAGTTTTAATTATGTGGCATGGATGGCGACTTTGATCAACTTGTGATAGTATCTTTAACTGGCGGAATCAAGAACACCATATAAAGTGTTTTAATAATTATACAAGTTGCGCCAATGTTAAATTGAAATTTGTTCCGCCTCCTTTGTAATATATTAAGAGATGATTTTTGTTGTTGTCGTTGTTACAACTCATAAGGGTCTTACAAACATGGTAATTCTCTTGTTTCTGCGTTAATATGAACAAGAGTTTAGGCCCCCTGCGGCTTTGTAATCTAAATTCGGTAACACCGAAACCTTACATTTCTGATAATAACGATGCTATAGGGTGGGTTAAGCGCCACGATAAAAAAAAAATTGTACGACAAAGTAATTTGCATTCAGTAGATTACAGGTAGCACTGGTGTTCAGTGTACAAACATCACATTCTGGATTCAAAAAACAGTGAGACATCGCAAAAATTTGTCATAACAAAACAGTGCTGACTGACTCTTACTCAACATTCGGATTACGGCACACATTTAGTTCGTTCAGTCATATCACGAATCGAAGAAATTGAGATAAAACAAGGGTGAGATATCGTTTACCACATTAAATCCAAATGTTATTGTTCTCCAGCGGTATATAACGATCGGTGAAACATAAATTTAAACTGAGTACGAAATGAAAAATTACAGATTGCCATTGGTTTGACCATGTTCGATGTTGGTGGAAGTGATCTAGCATCACAAGTGACATTTGTAGTACTACAAATGCGATTCGAAAACTAAGTTGACATTTTGAAATGAAAAATTACTTTATGCTCATATGTCTGACGGTGGATTCGAAACCCCGATCGTTGGGTTGTGAATGCAGCGGGCTACTTTCTACACCATCAGAGCGACGTAGTACTCTACGGCATTAATGATAGATGTCTATGTTTACATGAATGAAGTCTCCAAGCAGAGAACAATATAATAAAAATTCAAATATTAAGCGATTTGAGAAATTACGGTTTGCCCCTCACATTGGTAAGAACGGTAGAGCACTCGACTCAGAATCTAAAGGTCCTCGGTTCGAATCCAAATTATCTACCCCCCAATAAAAGTGATTTAATTCATGGATGATCCCTAAGCTAAGGTTGTGTGATCATCAATAAAATACGTCTTCGACTCACATTGCAAATTTTTCACTTGCAACTTACTATGAAACCAATTAAATGCATAAGAGATTCATGTAAGAATGACACTGTTTCATGGTTAACTTTTTTCAAGTTAGACTTCGTACGGAACTTTCGAAATTGCTGTCAACAATTCTACCAAGTTTCAATGAAATGACGTGATTGAAGATGCAGTGTGGAGAGTAATTTTGAGAGGCATTTTATGGGCAACGAGCTATATGTCGTACACTACTCGTACGGGTCCTCCTTATGTTTTGTTATCGACAAGCTTCGAAAAGTTTATTGTCCCAATCAATTGTTCGCCACAATTATTCACGGTTCCGAGTCGTTAGTGTGTTTGCAGCACATGTATTGTATAGCTACAAAATTGTTCGGGACCTAGTAGTGTTTGATGTTTGAAACATTTGTGTCTCTTTCTGTTTCTCATTTTTACATTTAAACAGTTTGTAAAGAAATTCAAGACATGAAATTTTAATAAAAATTCTTTTCAACATAATTTTTGTCGTCTTCTCTTCGTTCGTATCCAATCATTTAATACATTTTCTTTCTGTCACCTTATCCATCGTAAAAGCAAAAGTATAAATTACAGTGTTAACAATTCACATTTCTCGCACCTGGAATATCCAGCTGTGATATAATTTCCTCGGGGAGAAAAGCGAGAGAAAAAATATTGTTAACAAAGCAACGATAATTAAATACGTGTATTGATAGTCATTCAGGACACCCCTGACTATGTGTTTTGTATTGTATATATACAGACATACAGTGGAAGAAGAAGAAAAAGTTTCCATTATATCTCATCCTTCTTCGATTTTCTTCTCTCTTTCTTTTTTTTTTTAAATATTTTCGTAAATTTGTTGTAAACGACTTAAATATAACCATCACCCGGACAAAAGGAAAGGAACGAGAGAAGGCAGGGAAAAAAATTGGAAAACTTCACACACCTTTTCGGAAACAAAGTGAGAAATTTTTATAATTCATTAAATATGTAATTTAAAAGCAAATTTCATATTCACGTGGAAAAAAAAACTTTTTCCGGGAAAGTTAAATTAAATGCCTGAAATAAAGTCCCATTAGGGGTTATGCTGCGTTATATTTCCTTTCTTTTTATAGTGAACGGTTCTTATTTTGTGAGTAGTAAATGGAGAACGTTGTGTGGAAGAAAATTTAGATTCAGGATTTCATAAAAAAAAGGAAAATAGGAAATTGTGTTTTAAGTGTTAACACATGCCGGCTCAATTTTTTTTCTTTCTTTTTTGGCCGAAATGTCGTTTCCAAAACCTGAAACTTAAAACGACTAAATTATTTACGTCTATCTCATCGAATATTTATGCAAAATTCGATTGAAAAATATCTGTAATTTTAGCATGTGACTAAAATGAAAATTCACTGAGGCTTTGTAATAGCAAGAGACGTCAGAGATGAAGAATATAAGCATTTCTGTTGTCAGTCCGTAACAAATAAATGCGACAAGTCTGGGCACATATAGAACCGATGTCCATAAAATAGGTCCGACGCTTGCAGGTCCACTTAAAAAAAATCCCTCTCCTCGATCTCAAAAGCAGCAATGTTATGACAATATTAATGTGGTGGATTTTCGCATAAATTTCTATCGATTCCTCCACTATAACAACAAGTTAACACCATATGTGGCACCTATGCATATATTCTCCCACTTCCATTAGATCAGAGCATTTAAAATTAAAAATTGAATACACGACACACAGAATAGTATTTCTGATTAAAAGGAAAGATATAAATGAACAGGAACATTACATTTCATATGAGTTATATTTATGTGCACCGCATAAAGTGTTGAAGTACAAGAAAAATGGAATGGAAAAGGCAGATACAGAGGGAGGGAGTGTGAGAGAAGGAGAAGGGGGCAGAATGAAAATGGCTATGACCAATTAAAGTACATTTACACACGCCGAATGGAAAGTATCATGTTCGATATATAATACACCGATTTATCTGCTGGCACCAGACATTAATCATGATAAATATGTGTAGTTATACTTGAGGGTACCCTACCTTTTACAACGGACGTTGCATATTATGCCGTGAATTGATATTATGTATAACCAGTTGTTCGGGACTAAAATTGTCGGTACTGGACGTGAGAAGGAACTTTGTAAGAATTTTTTTTTTCATTTTTAATTTACCAGAAGCACCAACCAGCTAAAAGAAATTAACTCCACCGAACCGCAATGTTAGAGTAGCAGCATTTTTTCTGTTCATTAATTGTGGAAATGGCTAAGTGGTTTTATTGATTGAAACAAAAACAATGCACTAAAACTGCAGCCTTGTTAGAAGGGAAAAAAACGTAAAGTCACGAAATGAACCTTTCGACTTTTGACGCTATTGTGTTATTAAAATAAAAATGGGCAGAAAGGGGGAAAAAAACTTACAAAAATAATCATAAAACACAAACACATCCTTCATGTTAACCCTTGATCAGTGCATGCATAAAATAATTGTTTTACAAACTTATGTTTAAAACATTTATGTTGTTTCATTATTTCGCTCAGATTACAAGTTTTTTTTTTGTACAAAAAAAAAGAAACGACTTCACATGTTATTACAATACAAACCACCTTTGTGTTACTTAATATTACTTAATATTTTTGAGCGAGACGCAAAACTGTGTATTTCAGCGAGAGACGCAAAACTGTGTATTTTAGCGAGAGGCATGCTCTGTCGTTTCTAAAATTAACATTTTATTCAAATTGATTTTTACAAAATCGCATGCTTCTTTTTGCTCTCTAATTTATTTATTTTTTGCTTTTCGTTTTTAATTTTGCTTCTTTCTCGCTCTAAACTATCAAAATGATTGTACCTGAGGGCTCACCTGAAACTGCTGCATTGGATATGCAACAACGCCAGCAGCCTGGGGTAATGCACTCCCGACACCTTGTGCAATTTGTTGCGCTGCGGGAATTTGTGCCTGAGTCGGTACGCCTTGCCATGCACCAGGAATTTGTACGCCCATGCTAAATTTTGTATTTTAATTGTATGAGTAAAGAAAGTTTTTTTTAAAAAGACATTTTAGGTGTTGAATTATATCAATTTGATATCATATCTAGTTAACCGATACATTAAGAGTACAATTTTAGTTCACTGATAAATGGAACTATTCTTTCGGAACTATTCGGTCTCTAAAGTATTTCTTTTGGAATCCTTGGGCAGCTTCGCTGATCATGTAATTCTAACAAGTTATGGGCCCAGGACACGGAAAACGAAACGAATTCTGAATCGAAGCGTTAAGTGAATCGAAAGCGACAGGTGAGTGGTTACGTCTCGAACGAAAGGCGATAGCGGAGGATTATCACGGATAGTAGCTGAACTATCGAAAAAGGAACTTGGGATATTTCGCAATGAAAGAGTTGATTTAACAGTGGGCTATCTAAGATATATCAAATTGAGGTGGTGTGATGGAATATCACCTAGTTAGCTGAAACCGATGTATAGATTACGGGTCTTCTCATTCTAAAATATTAGTATATTTTGTTACGAGTGACGAAAACTTTCTCCTCATTTCAGTATTCAAGCTTAAGCTTCGGTACACGTCGTAGGCTCGTCCTACCCCGCCTCGTTACGACAAACTTAAGACTAGTATCGAAAAATCCGGCTATTAATCACTCATGACGAGATGTACTATTTCGAAACAGACGTTTTTTTGTCCGATGCACTGCCACGCAGTAAAACTGTGAATCTGGTAGGTCAAATAGAGGGCCAGAATCATATCGCACTGGCTTTTTTTTTCATTTTGTGTTTACATTTGTATGATAAAGAATAACCAACTTTGATTATGTTTGATTGCTCTAACCCTTTGAGTCTCTAAATTATTTCTTTTGGAATCTTTGGAAAGCTTCGCTGATCCTCACAAAAATATGGTCTTAAAATAATGTATTACGATTACGAAACTATCAAAAAATCTGCTAGTAGACAATGGATTCTAGACCAAGTTCTACGGGTAAGTTCACAAACATGTAAACCATACGTAATTGCTCGCCTTCGGCTGATTCCGCAAAGCTCACGCCTGCGAAACAACGCAAACTTACAAGCAAGGACGTAAGACCATCTTCTGGTTTCATTTTATCCGAAAACTTTCATTTCGCAAACGGAGCATTTTTGTACTTCATTGGAAATGAATGCAAAGTTTTTCTGCCTTGAAAATCCTACTAGACTATCAGTCTTGTTTGAAGCATTTTGCTAGTTTCTCTTTGTTGATTGAATAAATCGAAGTTAAAATGAAACGTGGAAATTTGCAATGATTTTTCGGCCTCAGGCTATGCAAAAAACCTTTATAAAATTACCAGAATATACGTTGACAAACCGTTTGCAAGTGTCTCACATCTATCAATTAATTTTCTTGGAAAAACGATCGGAATCGAACACACATTCAGACCACTGGTAAAAGAGTTCCGATAACCTGAGGCTTGAAAATGATTCAGTGTCAGTTTCCGTGCAGATTTTTATCGAATAAAGAAAAATCAAATAATTGTCAAAAGGAATGACAGGAACGCGAATGAAGAACGTCAGTGCGATTGAGTATTGTTCCCAGCACAAAAGATATAATTGAAGTGAAAAGGAAACCACACAAACAGCTTTTCATGTTGTCCAATGTATACATCTGTCATTGATAGTTCCTATCAGATAATTTTGATATTTTCAGTGGTATAGTTTTCGTTCGATTCTGGTAATTTAATGCTATTGACGAAAAGAGTTGAGTCACTGACACCCTTCCATGATTTTCTGTGTGCAATTTGTCGGTAGAAATTTCAAAGGGGAATTTTACAGCCGCAGTTGTTTGCTTTGAAAGCTTCGAAAAGTGTTTACGAGCTTTGAAGTTTTCCCTTTTTGAGTACCTACAGTTTGATAATTAGGAGAACGGGCAATTTTACACTTTATTTATTCTGCATGCGATATTCACGTTAATTAAGTGTCATAACGTTGGTAATAAGGAATTTGGAATGAGTGCAGAGAGCTGGTAATTCTTATGATTCTCAAATTTTAAATTTCTGTGTTTCGAATGAGAATACACTGAAAGCTCTCCATATAGATCTAATAAGCTCTCAATATATTCGTCCATGTCATTTGGGCTATAGAACCAACAACGAGTCAAGTCAGATACTTTAAGTCTAAAGAACATCATCATATAATTACCCCATATAACCCTGCTGATATCCTGCAAATTGACCATATGTATAACCTTGCATTCCTTGCAAAAATTGACCTTGTAGTGGAGCTGACGGGGCTGGTGCAGCTGGATAGGTTGGCGCCGGTGGATACCAATAACCGGCCACTTGTTGTCCGTATGCCGTACCGAACGGAAAACCGGCTTGACCTAATGCCTGGCTCGCAATTGACGGTGCATTGTTCGGATCACCGCTTTCCTTTCCCCATGAACATTTCACTGGTTGTGCATTTATTTCGGAATTGTGTATGGCAACAATTGCATGTGTTGCCGCTTCTTTTGTTGAAAACCTGAAATATTTCAACCCGACATAATGGTTTTGAGTAACTTTGAATCGGTCATTGTTGTATACAACAAGATATGTTGTGTGTATCGTCAAGACATTTTTCTTTTGATACAAAAATATATAAAATCTCTCTGAAGGATGCACAGCTTCAACATTTTTTTTTTGTATTTAAGGAAAAAAAATTGCTCATCTTCTTAAAGTGGTGCACAATGGACGACGAAGAAGAAGGAAAAAAATAAAATAAAACGTGAAATATGAAAAGCAATGTGAGAAGATGTTTAGTACTCGAATGTGTCCGTACCTTACAAAAGCGTATCCCTTATCCTTGAATACTCTGATTTCCTGAATAGTTCCGAAAGGTGAAAACGTTTTCTGTAATATCTCCTCTGTCAAAGCACCGGACAATGCGCCATTCACTCCGCCACAATACACAGTACAGTTTGTTGGACTACTTTGGTTATAGACTTCATCAAAGGTCAATGGCTTTGAATTGACTGTAAAAAAAAGAAGAACAAAAAAATGAAAATTTAAGTCGGTGAGAGTGTTTTTATTATGAATGTATAGTAGTGTGTTGTAGTGTATGGTAGTGTGTTATAGCGGGAGATCCGTATATTATACACACAATACACATGCATTTTAGTTCTGATCTTTAAACTTTCTCTCTTCCTTTTTTGTTTGTTATTATTATTTTTCATTCATTTTTTTTTGTTTTATGAGGGGAGAGGGAGTGGTGGCGTCGAGGTGGTACAGGATAAAGTTTTGTTAAAGAAAGGTAAGCATAAACACTTCACACACAAAATAATGTTTTCGAACATGGGTGTGTTTTTTTTGTCGGGCTCTATGGTACAAAAGGTATATTATGATGAGGAAAATATTCGGTGTATGCTTGGTATTTTAGGAAATGTGGTTTTGGAATTACATTTTCGGGGTTGTCTTTGGAGATTTAAGTTCATATCCGAATATTTAAGATTCTGCGGTGTTTGTAACGTTCGTTCGGGAGAAAATAAATAGTTTATTAGAAGGATATTATATATGTCGGTTACATACTATGATGTCGCTGGTATAGTTGGTAAAATAGTTATTCATGCAACCGATGCCATTCAAGCAATGAGAATACTTATAGAAAAGTTTGGAAAAGCTTTTGACCGGATACCATCTGACCTGATCATAATATGTACAAGGATTTAACGACTAAGAATAGATGCACAGCTGGAACTTCGGAAGCATTCTTTGTTCTACTCGGAGTACACCAGGGCAGCGTACTCAGCCCTCTACTCTTCAACATTGTCATCAACTTTCCTAGATCCGAATAAATGCAAGAACTCCTGCTAAGCGTACCATTCGCTGACGACGTTGGCCTAGCAAGCGAGAGAGGAGCAAAGTTCCAAGAAATATTTGACAAGTGGAAGAATATCCTCGAAGATCATGGGTTAAGAGTTAGTGAATCAAAAACTGAGTACATGCTCATGCCATTTAGTGATCCACAAACTCCATCACCAGACATATTTATTAACGAAAACGTCGGTAATCAACAAGGATGGAAACACTGACGAAGACGCAAATCGTAGGATCAGCGATATGCATGAAAAGTTTGGAAGAGATCTAGAGACAGAAGAGATGAAAATTTGTCGCATGTCCTTGGCGTTACAAAGTTGGATCACATCAAGAGTGAACAAAAGCGAGAAATGTTGAACAAAAAAGAATCCATGGTTGAAAAAGTACTGAAACGAATTTTCTCCAAAAGTCTACTCCCACGATGAATGCAATGTGGCGAGAAAAAGACTTTCAATAGATATCTCTTAAGTGGGTAAAAGCACAGTTGGGCCGGCCAAATGCGGCAGCGACAAAAGCGATTCGGCCTAACACAAGAAGAGCAGTAGGAAATTGCAAATGCGAGTCAAAATGACTACAAAAACAGGTAAATTTTTGCACGCATTAGTCGCAAAAACAAAGCAATGAAGAATAAGTTAAGTTATTCAACCAATGCAACGAATGCTTTTATCTTTAGGCACTAGACGCTTAGATGTGGGACCGCAGCCCGAGTCTTTATTGCGGATTTCTCGTTACAAAGGCAACGAAAATTTTCCCTTTCTTCACTGAGTTGAGAAAACAATATTTCAGTTGGGTTTAAAAGACAAACATCTCCTACAACAATCCTGGCACAGCAGTTATACTGATGGTTTTCAAACAATTCCTTTGATATGGTAACATACAGCGTCTCATTGGCATTATATGTAGAAAAAAGCCGCACTGAGCTTTCCGTTAAGAATGAACACAATTTTTGCTATAAGATGTTAGTATTGTCGATAAACTCATATTGTGTGGCACGGGCGGGCATAAGTAGTGAAACTCTTGTGAACGTGTCATCAACTTCACACTATTGGTTGCGTTTAACAAAAAAAAATATTCCGATTTTTAGGTGTTTTACTTGATGAGAGATGGCGCTGATGCTAAAATCTATGATAAAATGGCTTCAAACTTCATGAAATTTTGCGAAGTTTTCCGCCAATCTCGTGAAGTTTCTAGCCACTTTTCACGCAAAATACTCGAACTTCAGCAGCGTTTTGCGGTGGAATGTAGAACCGTTCCATAATCAAAATACTTCTATGTTGCTTTAGAAAAAACAATGCTTTGAGTTTGAATACAAAGACCACATTGTGTGCTCTGAGGTGAAAGAGCAGTTTATTGGGACAACTGCTGATTCATCTCACAGTGGATGAAACTATCACAGTCGGTTATATTTTTAATTCAAAGCTAACATGTTTGTGGTGGAAATTTTCGGTTTACTTTTTCTTTGAATTGGACACAGTAGCGGAAAGAAATCGTCGATGAAACAATAAAATTTAAAAATTGTCCAAACACGAAACGATTCTCGCACGACGATTAACAGAAAAAAGTACTTGAGTACGAGCTGGAAGAGCAGAGAGTGGTATAGCGAAGCAACAGCAAATGAATTGTTGAGTGAAAATCTGGTTCAGATTTAACTAGGAGCAGGTAAAAAATTTCATGCCGTTTTCAGTCAAAAAGTATACGACCTGACGTGGTTAGTTGTTTAATTTTGTGTCACGATTTTAAACCCAATCGTTGTTTCAAATCAACTACCATACCGGTTATACCACCACCACTACTTAATAAATCAACTTGTTTTTACACTCGATGTGAAACGTAGGTGCCCTGCAGCTATACTTCCGCCTTTTTTAACTAAAATATTAATTAGAGTGTCGCCTCTGAAAGGGACTTGTGTTTCTGAATTAGTTGAATCAAGAACAAAACAGTGCTCACACCGAACGGCGGACAGTCTACATTGATTAAATATTAACGGCTCACTATACCATTTTTAATTTCAACAACAAAAAATGGTTGTGATAACTTTTCAAGTTAACGATTTAAATTGAAGTGATCTTGTTACCGAGACAGAGGTCGGAAATTTATGCAAATTAACGATTCCAGGAAGAAATAATTCGGAAATAGTTTTTCGAAGAGAAGAAAAAGAGGTGGCTTTGCATAATGGAATTATCGACAAATTTGATAAGGAGAGAAAATGTTAACTTCAATAGCGCCAGTTAAAGTACGTTATGTATATACGCTCAATGTAGACATCATCATCATCATCATCAACAACAACAACCACGAGAAAACCAACAACAAAAAAATGTGTGGAAGAAGTGAAAAAGGGATTAAAGTAATGGCAAAATCCATAGATGAAAGCATGCACTGAATGTTAAAATGTAAAAATAATAATCTGGGTTAACACGAAGTAGCTGCAATGCATAAAAATGTAAATTCAAAGAATTTATTTTTTGTTTCAGCTTGAGGAAGAAATAACAACAAAATTCTGTGGTGTGTGCCTGTATATGATTTAGTTATTGATATAGTAGTTAAGTACTGTGTTACTAGCACCCCACACACGACTGTTCTCTGTTGTTGTTGTTGTTGAATTTCTTTTTGTTGCCCTTGCTCAAGCTCATGCATCTAGGAGCTTGAACAAGGGCAACAAAAAGAGAAATGGGAAAAAAGTTTTACTTTTTATGGAGAATGTTAACATAAATCCTTGGAAATTAGAATATTTCGTCACGAGTGATGAAAAATTCAGCTTTCATCACGAGTCACGGACGGCTATTTTTGCGCCTGAGAATCATAATGAGATGAAACTCATAAAAAGAAAAAAAGCTGTCAGCAAATCTGGAGGCCACTGGCCTCAGGCCAAAAAAATACCACTTTTCGACAAACCATCGAAAACCATCGAAATAGTATATTTCGTCATTAGTGATGAAAAGCCGAAAAGCTCGGCTCCGCCTCGTTAGGACAAGCTTACGACTAGTACCGAAAAATTGAGCTTTCATCACGAATAACGAACGGCACTTTTTGTGCTGAAAAACTGAAATGAGACGAAACCA
>JANTFA010149172.1:0-11357 GCA_026413405.1 Phytosciara flavipes | reverse complement strand
GGTTGTTTGTATGTTTTAGATAACAAACGAAAATAGGATAATTTTAGTTCACTTGCCGTTTGTGTATTTTAGGTCGATACATAGTAATGTATCAGCACAGATGTTGGTTTTGTATTCCTGTTCTTCATATAAATGATTGTTGAGTTTAACGTGTTAGTAGTTATATTCTAGTGGATATCTCGGGAAGAAAAAATATTTCAAAACACAAATAAAAGTACGCTTACGTCTAAAAAAAAAAATTTTGTTTTTCATAAAATCATGTCCGTTTTCAATGCTTGGTCTACATAATAATGTTTTTCGTTTTTCTTTTTATCGTTTGTTAAATTTTCATTGTGCCCATTTGGGGCGGTAGAATCGTATAGTAGAATTTTCTCCTTAAGTACTCTGGGTAATTTAATCATTGATGTCGTGTGACGTGAAATTCGTTCACCTTTGGTTGAGCTTGGTTACGAGAACTCAATTAAAATTATTCTTGTTTTAATCTCTAATGTCTTTTTGGTCTTTATGGAGCACGTTAATTGTATGTTTAAAAATCGGGATCGGTGGCGTCGTGCTAGTTACGGCCGTCCCTTCGCTTTTGATGCAGACCTTTGTCCTCCCGTTGATGTTAGATCAATTTGTACATAGGGGTGACGAAGGATTGAATCAATGGCATTGGTAGTGGTTAGTAATTAGTAAAAAGTTATGAGTAAACATGCAAAACTTAAAACGATTCATTAGTAGAGATAGAGTTAGTGTCGGTTAGATACAAAGATAATGTTAAACTTAAAATTCTTAAAAAAAAATTGTTTTTCTTCAGTGAATATATATCGTCTACATGATTAGAATGGAACTCTTGTTTTCGTGCGTAAAATGTACATAACCTTTGAGCGCATTAGGTGTGCATGCTATAGCAAGGAGACGCACTTGACTTAATCATAAATTTGTAAGTCTACCATAAGTATATGATGTGTATTAGGCATTCAATTATTAGGGTTGACAAATATAATGGTAATGGACATTTGAAAATTAGGATTTTATCCTTAAAAGGGTAATGAGTGTGGTTGATGTATGGTATTGTTAATGGTGGGAATATGATGTGGATGGCTCCTTGTCTTTTCTTTTTCTTCTATCGTCTGGTAATTATTTCAAAAAAAATTATGACTTTCGAGACCGAAAGTTCAAATACTTAGCGGTTGAGTCCTCAGTCGAGAGACAACTTTTGAAATAAACAGTTCGTAGTCGGTACTCCGTGTGGAAAATTAATTTGTTTTTGTGTCAGTGAAAGAAAAAAGGAAGAAAAGAAAGATGAATAAAATGTGCATTTATAACAAGGATAACAAACAGTGCGTTCTCAGTGTTGTTCGCGGGAAGTTTTGTAAAAGTCATCTGGCTTTAAAGAATATTGATTTTGAAGCAAATCAAGAATTAGCGCGGGTAGCACGCAGCTTATTTCTGCGTCGGGATTACAAGGAGGCAATGGACGCCTATCGCAATTTGGTGTCGAGACGATCTGAGTTCGAGCAGCGTTATTTATGGAACGTGCAGCAGTTAAACTTTGAGGCAGAGGAAAAAATAACGGCGTGCCTAGCGGCGATCGAAAGGGGCGAGCACTGGGTTCCTCCGACTGGCTGCAAAGCTTTGCATCAACACGAGGTTGAGGGCAAGTTTGGGTATTTGGACTTGGCATACCGTACAGTGGAAAAGTTCACCATTATATGTAGCCTATACACCGACAGCATGCGTACGTTGAGGCGTGATTGTTTGCAATCAGGAATGGACAACATTCAGTCGTACCTTTGGAAACAGCAGGACGCGGTTCCTGTGGAGGTCTATGCGTACCTAGACCTGAATTGGCAATCATTGGCCAGAACTCATAAATGGCTTTGAACAGGTAAGAAAAACGGAAATTGAAATCTTGTGATTAGGATGAAACATATGTTTATGTCCTTTACAGATTGATCCAGCCGGGAGTTCTGACGGCTCGTCAAGGGGTCCCGTGGCGTGGAAAATAGCAAAATGTTTTCTTTTCTCTTTTTCAACGTAATTGGACATTTTTTTGTTTTCTTTTTTAATGCATGCGTGTTCCTTCAATAAATTGTCCTAAAAATTGTGTGTTTTTTTAAAAAAAAATTTCGTGATTGGGTTTCTTAACTCATCAAATGAAAGTAATTTGTTCACCTAGGCAACATGTCTGAGTCGTTGTGTATGTGCCACCTCTGAGAAACAGATTGCGGAAGAAAAAAGAAATTTGTCTCTCGTCGGTAAAGCTGAAAACTTGAAGGTTTGTTGTTGCACTATAGTGAGATCGTAGGTAAGTGGTGGGTCGGTTTTACGGTACAGTAGGTGGGAGTTCTGTTGGGTCAATAGTTCGGGCTAATAAAGGAATACAAGAGCGAAAAGCTCTGAAATGGTGAAATACCATGTTTATCTTATGTTTGATAGCGTCTGATGCTGGAAAAATCGCATCGAGCTGTGATCGTTTAATGAGTGTGTAGGGGTTAAGTTGGACTGTGAGACCTACATCATTAAGATTGTGTTCAGCTATTTCAATGGCGTAACGTCGATTGTCCATGTAGTATAGGACATTCAACGTTTCTTGAAACAATTGGTATCGTTGTGGTTGAAATCCAAAAAACCATTCCAGTTGCTGGATTGGGGATAACTCGGTGAATCCTATAACATTGCAACGGAAAAATTCGTTTGCCCATTCGCGTTGATTTTTCGGTGGTGTAATTGGAAGTGATGGTGCAATCCATGAGGGTTGAAAAACTATTTCTTGAACTAGTTTAAAAAGAATTTCCTGTGTCTCTTGAGGGAATGATTGCATTCGTTCCATAGCCGATGCTGAGGCTACATTGGTGTGCTGTTGGGTATAAACTTTGGTTCCGCTCACTTCGATCACTTGAAGTTGATAGCAGACCCATTGGGCGACTTTACAGATCATTTCTGTTGATGTAAGGTGACAACGTCCATAACCATCGATGGTCGATGGTGATTCGGTTCCGGGGATCGAACCGTTTGGGGGAGTCGACCATGATGGTGTGGAATGAGCAATTGAATGATAAGGCGGAGTTGTAGTAGGGTACGTATCATTTGATTTGTAGGATTCAGTTGTGTTTGATTGCGGGGGAGGGACCGTGAAGGTGATATCATTGGTTTGAGTGGAAACTGCGGTTTGAGTAAAATTGGTTTTCGTGGTAGAACGTATGGTATCTAGTACACGTGATTCTGAAGATGATTTCGACTGCGTCCGAAGTGGCGAGATCGCGGGCGAAACTTTTTTGATTGGAGTAAAACTTGGTATTGATCGTTGTACTGGTGTGTTCATCTCAGTAAAAGGTGTCAGAGAATCCAATGGATGCTCACGTTTGATTGATGTTATACTGGGTGACTTAATTGCCATGCTAGACATAATGCGTGGTATGCTTGTCGTTGGTGGTAAACCGCGTGAAATGTTCAGTGGTATTAAACCAGGACACGTTGGGGTGTCGGCTTTATTCAGAAGTATCAATACTTGATCGCGTGCTTGTCGACATAAGGGACTATGTTTCAGGGTGATATTTTTGAGTCGGGTACCGCAACGGTACGTTACATGGCATACATGACAGGCTAAAATGGTTTTACTATTTACATACCTGAAACCGAAGTTAGCCAAAATGTCTTGGTGTCGACTAATGTGTGTTGGAGCTGTCTGAAAGGTGACGAGTCTCCTCTTTTCAGAGTTGTAAAAATGATGAGCCATAAGTATATGATGTGATAAAAGTGTGAGTTGAAATATGTGTGTGTGTGATTGTGTGATATATTCGATATTATTATATAATGTCTAGAAGAAAGGAAAAAAAAAAAGAAATTGAAATTAATCGTAAAAATGTTTTCTTAAACTGTATCGTCGTCATTCGACTTATGTGGGACAATTTCGGTCTGTGATTCAGTGGGTTCTGCCGTCTTCATTCCTGTATTCACTAACGGAATATGAGCGGAACTAGGCCGTTTCTCATTATATCTGCGAACGACTCTTGTGGTCTTTTTAAATGATACAAGAACTACAATTGCAATCAGAATTACACCGATTATCGTTATTAATATCGCGAGAACGGTTGTCTTGCGTTTTATATCAAGAGGTGTGATCTGGTTGTGAAGATTGGTTTCTAAGTCAATTAATTCTTTAACACTAGAGCTGAATTCCCTGAGTTTTGACGCTGTGCCGGTAGTGATAACACTAGGGGTTCCGATGGTTTTGATTCGTATTTCCGGCAACTGGGTGAAATTCGTTATTAGTGCGTTGAGATCAACATTAAGGTGACCGTGTGGTAGTGTCTGCTGAAATACCTCGTTACTGTAAATCTTGTAAGCCTTCACAAAAATTTCCTTGGACTTGATTTCGCAGTTGTCTGCGAATGACAATATTCCTGTTCCTTCAACGAATTTCTCTATTGGCGATTTTTCGCCACAGGTAATGTAAACGACTTGTCGAGTGGGAAATACGTAAATGTATGCATTAGGTTCGCGAATTCGTATCCACATCTCGGATGTTATATTGGCGACTCGTATGTCACAGTTCGAGGACTTGATGTCTTTGGTGAGTAGTGTGATTTCGCAATCTGTGGTACTATCTATACTAACGTCCAAAATCGGAGTCAGTTGTTTGCATAACAACTGGGTCTGGTTAAGATTGATGTGATACTCGTTACAGTTTATTATTTCAGAGTTAGTAAACGCAACATACTTTTCTCGGTGTGCGTCTATCGCAATAAACTGATGGTTCGGAATGATAAAGTTGTACAGATTGTTTTCCAGCTTGTGGGGGAAACTAGTGACCTTAAACAAATAGAATTCTTTCGTATCAGCTAAGGGTATCGAAAAAGAAACGACTAACTGATTGTTGAGAATGCGAGACCGTGAAGTGCCGATTTGGTAGTACAATGGAACATATCGATCTGTCGGGGGTGCTGGCAGAGACACTCTGCGTCCAGAAACGATCGTTTGTATTCTTTCGAGTTCACGGATGAGCATTTGCGGTGTGATAATGATCGCTATGTTATTGTTCCTTCCGCCATACGATAGTGCGGTGAGAACTTTTTGCTGATTGACATTATAGCGATTCATGAGTGCGAATAACAATATGGTCATGTCCGTTAACTGAACCTTGAAAGCTGATTGAGCGCTAAATTTAGTTAACATATCCTTGACTTGATTTACCCGGTTATTTAACCTGGTCGATTCGGCATGCAACGCGTTCATGGTTTCGTTAAACGAATCTTCAAAAAGACTTATAGTGGATTTGATGAGAGTCTTCTGTTTGGACACTATCTCATCCCTGACTTTATTTTGTCGGTCTAACTGTGCGAAACTCCGAAGGTATTGATTTGCGTCTGCTTCAGATAGTGTACCGAACAATGCTTTGGAGACTTCGCCAATGACGTTAAGTAGACCTCGTCGTTTACGGGTCTTTACCAAGTTTTTCTCAGTAAACCATTTAATGTTAGCGGCATGTAGTGAGGCGAGTTCGTTTTCAATCTGCGGAATAAGATTCGTACAGGAATCGTCGACGTATTTCGTCGTATTCTTGTGCAGATTGTGTACAGCTTGGTTAAAGTTGTTACATGCTTTAATGACCGAGTCAGCAATAGTCTTTATTTTGTAGAATTCTTCGTGAAGGTGGGTTAGGTTCAGATTCACTACTAATTTGTATTCAGTTTGATACAGAGATACCATGGCGGTTTGTTCAAAATAAATACCTAGGGGTGATGAAAAAGGTCGAAACTCAAAATCGGTTCCCTGACGTGCCTCTAGTGAACCAAGTAAGGGCCAGAGAAGTAGGAGAAGTGACCTGAAATAAAATTATGAAATAGGGATAATTCCGATTGTTTCCATAAGAGAAAAAAAAAATACTAAGTGTAGAAAGATAGAAAAATGTTTGTTTATAAGGCTAACGTGTATGGATTGCTAAATTGTATGTACAATGTTTGAAAGTATTTTACTCCGCATTCAGGACATTGTGGACTGAGAATAGTGCAGTCTTCGCATGTAACGAAATGTCCGCACGGTATCAAAGCTAGTGCAACCGATTTTGACTTGCACTTAATACATTTATTAACGCTGAGTGTGTCGTCAATGATACGAACTGCTGAATCGTTTGTTGTCTTTCTAGTGGCTACTTGAAAAGCGTCTTTAACGAATTTTGTTCCTTTACGGAAACGTAAGAATGGACAATGTGGTGACCCTATGGCATGCCTAATCCATGGGTTATCATGTGTTAACCAGGCGTTAATATTTTTACCGCATGAAAAACATGTAACCATGTCATTTTGTTGAGTGTAGAAAAAGCCAGCGTCGTAAAGTGCTGGGGGAGGGATGGGAATGCTAGGGGGCCATAAATCAAATGAATTTTTTCGAACCCATTTATGAGCAAAATGAGGGAATGCCTGGTGATGTTGTGGTTCTGCTTGTATCGTGGAATCTGTTTTGAGAGAGACTTCAAAAGGTGTGTCTCCAGACGTCGTTGGTTCCATATTCTCGGAAGTAGTGAGGCGTGTACTAGCTTGCATTGGTGTATATTCCGGTTGACTCACTGAAGTATGATGATTTGTTGTGGTTTGGACTGATGTCGAGGGTAATAGGGTTTCAAAATCTTTCAAATCTTGTGGATTTAATTCTGGTTTAGGGTCGCACATGGGTTTACAATCGGGTGAGATATAATCATGCAACCATATAATATGTTTTAAAGGGTGTGAAAAAGTAAGCTCGCAATAAAAACATTTTACCAGTTCGGGTTCGTCGGTTTGGTAGAAACCGCGTTGGGCAAGTGATTGTGCGTCCTGTTCGAGTAAGTTTTGTGACATGAACGTGAGTCGTCTATGATTGACAAAGGCAAGGTCCGACATTTTATGCAATTCTTAATGATTCTATGAGCTGTAACAATATAAAACTATTGTGAGAGATGTTATATCTCATCTTGATCTCTTATAGCGAATACGCTATAGGTATATGCGCAAAGTGAGTGAAATGTGAAAACAGTCATAATCATGAGCAGTGTAATTGCTATCAGGTTGAGTAAATAGGAAAACGCGTCAATATAGACATCGTCGTCGGTTGCCATAACGAAAAAATAAAAACGGTAAAGTTCATCATTGGGCATAGTGATCGGCTGGATGGTAGAAAATTGGGCCAACAGATTGAACGATTTGATCGTTGGTGGGCTGGGAGAGTTGCATACTTCTACCATATATTGTTGGCTGTAGCCTGTTATCGTTCGTAAGCATTGTGTAAATGGTCGCATTCCAAACAAACATGTATGAAAACTTTGGTTTCGTAAAATGTTCATTATACAACTTGTCCGTTCGTGAATCAGACTGTCGTCATTGTAATGGTAACAGTAAGCCTGCGTAGTTGTCTCTTTGCAGAAAAGTTTGTACCTGTCATCGTTCATTATTAACGATGGTTGACCGGATGGGTTGCTAATTAACCACGTGTGAGGGTATGGTAGTTTGAAGGCATGACTTTTGATAACAAATGGAATGGGTGTAAATAACGACAACGTTTGTTTAGTTACGTCTAGGATCGGAAGTGTGAACGATAGTAGAATTCCAGAAGCGTAAATGTTACAGGAAATAGTACTAATCGAAGACAATTCGTCCCAAGCATCAGTGTATGGGGATAATTGGCTCAATCGTAACAAAGTCGTGATAGACGTTGTGGACACGAGACGTGTGTCGTCGACTATACGTATAAAGTCGCTTTGAATAAAAATGAGTTGAGCTACGAGTATGTTCAATTTACGTAACACAATATCTACTTGTGGTGATAGTGGTTCCTTCATTTTGATTATTGATTCGTTGATAGTATCGAGTTGTACGAGTAGTTGGTCCAGTTTGAGGGGGAGATCACTATTAGGATCGTTAATGCGTTGCAAGTCTGGACGTAATTCAACATTGTGGGTGGAGTTAGGAATGATGATCGTATTCATTATCGTACTCGGGACTTCAATGGGGGTGTTATTTGGGTATATGCATTGTTGAAAATAAACGTTGAGTCCTCGGCTCGTGGTGTTAGATAGAAAGGAATTGATGATTATCGCATTAGTTTTAAAAATCGAAACTTTACTGACGAATGATTTCAAGTTCGTTGGATTGGTCGACATATGTTTTTGGAGGAAAAACTTGTTGAATTGTAAACCATCGACTATAGTATCAAGCTTACGATATGTAGTTATAAGGTTAGTGGTATTAATGAATATGTTGAGAGAGTAAGTGTTGTTATATAATTGAACCTGTTTCACGTTCTCTATTAGCGCAATTGTGCGGTTGGAGAGGAGTTGTGCATGAAAAGAAGAAGTGGTGTGGAGCAGTGTCATAAGGACGAATCCTGAGTAGGCCTTCCTAAAAGAAAAGCAAATTAGGGGTTGAGTGTTGTGTGGTATAATGTACGTAAAACGTATATGGTTTACTTAGTAAAGGTTAATTGGTATATGTCGAGAATTTTGGTATTGCACAATGGGCATTGGCCGGTCGTGCGGAGGCAGTCATCAGCACATGTGAAGCATGTGAGAGTGTGTGTACATGGAACGATAATAGTATCGGTTTTCTGGCTCCGACACGAGATGCATCGAGGTAGGCTCGGTGCATTCAAATGCATGTTCATGAGGTAATAGACTTCGGAAAGTTCTCGGCGAGATTCACGCAACGTGCGACGTAGTTTGATGACTGATCGAACGAAATGTGCACCCTGTCGACTGTGTACAAATGAACACGTAGGCGACCAGAAAGCGTGTTCTTCCCATGGGTCATCACTTGCTTCCCATGCTTGCAGTTTTATTTTGCATTGAAAACATTCTACCCGGTCACTCTCGCCAGTGTAGAAAAATCCGGCGTCGATTAATTGCGGAATGGATACATCAAAATGATCATGACTTAAACCGTGATATGAGTGTTTTCGCTCAGTGAAGCGAGAGTTAGGTAAAATCGCGGCTTCTGAAACTTCTGCCGGCATTTTACCGTCGTTTTTATAATGATTGCGATATTGTAGCCGAGTAATGTAATAGTCCAAAATCCACTCATGATCGGAAGATACATGAATCGGTTGGATGCTAATCACTGGACACTGGGTAATGTCCGCGTGCAGATTAAGTACGTGAAAAAGGCTACTGTGACAGCTATATGAATTATTGCAGAACGTGCATCGGAATCGTGAACCGTCTTCCGAAACACAAAAACCTGATTTGGCCAGTTGATTAGCTGACAATGTATCTCCGGAGTCCCATGCATCTCGGAACGTCTGTAAGCGTTGTTCGTACGGCATATATGAACTCATTGTGTCTTGTCTGATCGTGAAAATAGAGTGAGGTGTAGGTGTGAAATGTGTTTTAAAACGTAAGTCTGGAAAGGAATGAAAGAATAGTGTAATGATGTTAATATTGTGTGGGTCATTTTTAAATTGGTGTAAAACGTATCGGTGGAGTAATTGGAACATCATACGACGAAATCGATCGAGGTTGTTTATAGTGTGGTTCACTATAATGGACCGGAGGAGTAAACGAGAAGTGATGGTCATCTAGTAATAAAGAGTCAACAGATATCTCGTGTAACACATCTCTGCTTAATGTGGGCAATTCTTCGTATATATTTGATAGTGGTGGTTCTGGTGCCCGTGTCAAGTTTGTCTTACAGAGTTTCGTTTTTGATAGTATCATCAGGAGCGAGCATAATAGTGTAATGCTAATGGTTAGTATACTAACCATGATAAAGTGGTAAATGTTAAAATGTGTGAAATGGGGCTGAATGGGTTGGTGATGTTGTAACCGATGGACATATGATTCGGATATGTTCGTCAAGACGTACGTCCCGTAGATTGAGGACATCGTTCTCGGACTGATTTGTGGAAAACCATGTATGTCGGTATAAGTCCATTGTTGATATTCTCCGATCGTGACGTTGATATGTCCTTCGTTACTATTGTAATGGAAGAGACAGTTCGTGAGGTTAGGAGAACTATTCACCAATTCATAAACACACGACTGTGAGTCGATTGGTGTAAGTTCCTCAAATAACGCTTTACAATATCGTGGATCATCGATATGGATACAGTGGTATACGAGTTCCGTAGGTGGTGCATAAATGATTTGACTGAGTGTGTCATACAGAAAATATTCGTTGGTTGCGAGTTGGGCATTGTAATGACCTACTCGAACTGGTAATGATGTGATTTTCCGAAGTACCATATCATATTGAGTTTCGAAAACTGGAGTATCCATGATGACGAAGGTAGATGAATTCGTGAGTTGATATTGGAAAGAACTGACCCTTTCGATGGCGTCGGCTAGTTTCTCGTGGTCGATATAATGAAAATTATCGAGGAGTTTGGCCGAAAGCCAAGTTGATTTTATAGCCGTTAACAGCATATCCGGTTCTACTAAACGATTGCCGAAGGCTAATAGAACAATATTAAGCAAATTGGCTAGCAATTCGGATACACGGTTGACATTCTGAATGGCATTGGTCATGATGTGATCAGACACAAGCGATATAGATGAAAGTCCTTGAACAGACAACAATGACTGTAGAAGGTTTGTTTTAAGTGCCTGTAAGTCTGGGTTGTTGTCCCATTGTCGGGAGAACTGAGATCGTAAAAATAAGACGTCTCTATCGTTCATAAATTTCACTGGGTTATCTAACGATGGGAAGTCAAGTATATTATACGAGTTAGTGATCAATGTGGGTAGTGTGTTAGTCACGTAATGAGTTAACGCATGTCGCTTCGTTGGTTCGAAATATTGTGATAAAGCTCGCATACGTAAGCGTTCGTTGCGGCGGTTAATGAGGGTATCATATTTCCCCCATGTTTGACATGCGTTAGGATGTTCGACACATTGTCGTTTAAATCTCGAGATTTCCGAAGATATCTTCTGAGAGACTGTTTCAAAAAACTGTTTCCATTCTACGATTTTGTTAGTATCTATTTCTATCACAGTGCGAATAAACTCATGATACACTGGTATACCCTTAAGGTCTTCGATCATAGCAATCGGTTTGTTCGTCGACGGAACAACGTTCTCTCGATGGTACAGCGCTGCATTGGCTGCGGTTAGTATTGCCCCAAGAATGATCCTGAAAGAGAATCATTCATGGGATTTTATTCAAGTTGCCGTAATCTCATGGGAATGAATATTATAACGACATCGTGTGAACTCTTGGTCACGGATTTCGTGGTAAGATTAATTCTAAAATTGTGGAATGTATTGAATTGGAGAGAGCGTGTCTTATGTACGGTATCGACATTCACTGAATTTGCGAGACTGGTGATATTTCCATGAAATACAAACTAAAATAAAGCGTAATGTTACCCGTTAACTTAATTATGTACAAATGAGTATGAGGCTT
>JANTFA010149161.1:0-11358 GCA_026413405.1 Phytosciara flavipes | reverse complement strand
CTGTCGGCCATATTCTTAGGTCACTGCACATGCACACTCCACCACTTTACGGTCGTCACAGCCTTTCAAAAAGAACATAAAAACGAGATGAGTCCTTACTCGAGATATCGACAAGAAAACTGTAGCTTCACTGTACGGCCGAGTAGCTCCATTTAGGCTTACTCTACAGGCTCTACCTGCGGAACGCGTCATCCGATGACAGAAAGACGGACTTTTTTTTTATTGCTGATTTGGCATCTAGAGGTAAACAGAAGGTTTGCTCTAACACAGTAATTCGATTTCGACGTGTTACAAATGTAAGGGTGAAAGTATAAGACCCTCTCGTACTTAGTGCTGGTCTAAAAATAAGTGATAAACTGAAATGTTACACCATTTCCATAGTGTATGCAACACAAATTGTACATTTCCTCTGTTGCCATGATTTTTTACATTGAGTGTCGGAACAATAACATTGACGAAACCTCATGAAAATTAGAAATTTCATTTGCATTTTAGCATGACATAAGTGCAGGCATGAATGAACGATTTGATGGGTGACCTGTAGTTCATGAATTATGCCTTGATTTTCCTCGTTTTTGGGACGTGAGCGCTGAGCGAAAATATTCACACAAAAGAGAATGTAATTGAGTACAGTAAGACCAGAGTCAGAGGAGTGATAATTTGGCGACGGACAGTTGGAAGTTCCAGCCTTTCACCGTTCTGACAATTATGTTAGTTGACTCTTTCATTGTTACTGTCCCATGAAAAGATTTAGCTGATCAACTAACATGATATTTGGGTAGCTGATCAACTGTCGTGATAGCTGGGTAAATTTGTTTATGTGTATGGGAGCAATGTGCACCGTCCATTGATGAGAGTCACTAATTTGGCTGAAAAATGAGCCAATTCATACTTGTAATTCACTTGTGTTCACTTGTAATTTCTATGTCGTGATTTTTGAGTCCCGATATCCTGCCTTCTACGTCACGTCCGAACTACAACAGCATTGTGCGAAGCCATATGAACATTTTGTTGGTAAATTATTGTTATAAATCTCATTTAAAGTAAATTGAAATTCATAATTACAACATCAAAAGCTGCAACAAACTTGCAGATTGCCCTGGGCTTCGGTAAAATTTAAATAAATAAACTCAGAGTTAAATGCAAATAAACTGAGCACTAGTTTGATTATTGTGTTGTGTGCCCAATATAGTCAAAAACGGAATTTTCAAAAGCATATACAATTCTCCATCAAGTTCTATGCTAAATTTAATTTTATGTATAATCAACTTGACTGACATGTTCAGCTAACATGGCATTTGAACAGTAACAATAAAACGCAAACTTTCTAAATAAAATTAAAACTTTCTGTGCGATATTTAACGTGTTACATTTGACTGTGTTGTCAAAAAAAAACCAATGGCTAAAGAGAGAATATCGGGCTCTAACTGGCTATCAAGAGGGCATAAAGAGCGCTTGAACATGTATGTGCAAATAGTAGTCACAAGTGACAGTAAAGGGTGCAAATTCTAGTCGAAAGTGTAGTATTTTCGAGTAAAAAAGAGAAGGGCGCAATCGAGCCGCCCCAATTGACCCATATGTCCAGGTCGGGCCTGGCCTGGCGAGAATTGTAACAGAGATCACTCAAACTATCTACAAGTTTGAGCGCTTTATTGGGATAATTGCACATCATGTTGATTATTAAGTTCATAATGAAAACATAAAAGTGTGGAAAGTTCATAATCTTGTTCCGTAATTATTTGCATCTTTAGCTCATAATATTTTGCTATCAAACTATTTTAAGGCGTGGCGTATGGAACTTACAGTTTAACTTTCGATAAACTAGATTTGCAAAGGTTTCCAGGCAATATTCCATTTCTTGCTAACATAATTTACGCACATTTTGCAACCAATGACATATCGGGGATAGACTGGCACTAGTAAGTAAAAACTGAAGCAAACATATGCAAAATTTCAGTGTAAATTTATGGTACACCGCTCATATCATCAATCGAACCGAAACCAACTTCAATAGGAATGGTATCTGTTTGAGCTTATACCTAACCATTTCCTTATCCACACATATTGATTATCTAATGACGATGAAATCGAACAAAGAAGTTTATTTGATGTTAGATTCAGTAATTTTGTATGGGAAGGCCAGTCTATATCTATTATGTCATTGATATTGCAACCCAACACAGTCTGAAACATGCAGCAGGGCAAACGTTGGCGCTCTTTTATGAAAAGCCATTACACTGCTGTCCCAAGAATTTCATAAGAATGTATTTCGCTGTAATCAAATTCTCAAGATACCCTGTCCCATGTTGATACTCTTAATTTTGTAAACAGCTTCTGTGAATTTGCTAGAAGGCTGCCTTGATTGTCCTCACCTCTATTTCTTTACAATTTATATCTAATATTCGTTATCCACAATAATCTACATTAAACGAATAAGTCAAAGTCAATTAAATGATGTGTTTATGTCGTTAATAAATAAGCTTTAATTTCATGCTTGCTGAACAGCGAACATTTTGTTATAAAGTCGCACATTAAATGAGCAAAGTTCAGCAATGAAATTTATATGTATCTAACATTGCTGTTTACGCGAATTGTAATTGGTTCGAACAAGAGAAACTCAACTATTTTGCTTGAAATTTATTTTGCTTATAACAACAGTGAAGGCACGAATGCCTACCACCCAACTTTCTAGACTTGACTTTTCGTATACTTTTAATGCGTACAAATTTATGTGGGGCAAACATTTTACAGAATTAGAAGAAACATCAGTTCGTTTTTGGCAGACTGAAAGACTCAAGAAAGCTCCATCAGCGGTTTCTGTTCAGTTGCATTTTGTTTGTTTGTTTTGAGACTTTACTAACAGCTTTTTACAGCCCATGACAAGTTCAGTCTGGGTCCGGACCACCGGTTTTACGTGACTTTCGATCCGAACCACGCCTGGAAGTATGCAAATACTATTTGAGATAATTAAGATGATTACTTTATGTGACTCTTAAATGAAGGCTAGACACACATTCATCGTATTTGGAGCCAGCCACCGAACTCGTTAGAAAAATTCCATTTGGAGCTTTTTCTTTGTGGCTGACACGGAAATCGAATTATTTTGAAGGAAAACCACTTCGTCAACACCATAGTATCGATATGAAAATTTCTGGCCCGATTCATAAGTGGCAACTTTAGATCTGTACGGTATAACATGCGCACAGATGTTTTAGATGTTATTTGAGATTTTGCGCTAAACGCTTAGATTCAGCTCAACCATAGCCCTGTTTACTAGCATGAACATAAGAAATATTCGGATGCAATCAAAAAAGGCCGTGCATAAAGAAAGACTTTTTGACGTTCCGAATAAGAGTGTTCACGCTGTAACCAGTGCTATGGCTCAACTGAAGTCCTGTAGTTCAACAATCTGGCAAATTTAAACTTCGACTCGTAGCTCTGAATAGGTTCCTGACGAGAACTGGAAGGCGAGATGATTTGCATGATGAAGGATAGAAGGAACAAAGAATCACCCGAGCTGTGTTCCATGGCCTGCGTTTTAGTACACACTTAGTACGTACAAGAAAAATCCGTTCAAATTAGCTGCAAAAGTTAGTTGGAAAGGAAAATGTTTCTAGCAACGTTTCCAAAAAGTTGAAGATTGTTCCAAAATTTGTAAGGGAAACTATTCTTTGCAACAACATTTGTGAGTACTTCAAAGAGCCTAATGTTTCTAAACGAAAGACAAAAAGTGAAACTTTCGTTGATCTATTCATAAAACGATGTATGCAACTTGATAATGAATGATCTGTCCTGTCACACTTGGTCTACGACCTCGAGTGACAGTTGTAAATAGCTATTTATCACTCAGTCGCATAATAATGTGCCTAAAAAATCCTTCATCATCGAATTGCATACAACGTCCTTCGCAATAAAGGCGACGAAAGTTTTACTCTCGCCACTCTGATTTGAGAAAATAACTGCTTCAATTCATTGAGTAACCGAACATCAATTTCTCAATTCCATAAAAACTATAAAAGTTCCTTCGCTCATTAATTGTTCAACAACAGCAGCATGGAAAGTATGTTTTTGAAATTCCGGGCCATAGTCTTCACCTCTCCATGCATTGTGTTTGATACGTTTGATATCAATATGAGGCATGGCTGTTTTACTGATAACTTTGATACGACCGAACTTGAATTAACAGTCAATTTCCTTACAAATAAAAATCTTGCAAAGACCAGAATTCGAACAGCCGACACGTGAGCTGTTGATTTTAAAGCAATGACTATAGCCATTCGGCTGTATAGTCACACAATTGGGGCTCATGCAAATAATGACGTCCACATAAGATGGGGGAGGGGCGATTCGAGAAAACCAGGCAAGATATCAAATTTTGGCCAGGCAAGCCATGTAGTAGGTAGAGGAAATATGTGGACGAAGGGGAGAGATGTCTTGTCGACGTCAGATTCACCTCGGGTCGACAGTTGCCCTCTAGTGCGAGAGAAAATACCTTGGTAGAAAAATAACTATTCACTGCTCACTCAAAAATACGTTTCACAAATTGAATGAATGTAAATTGATGTTACATGTCGAAACTTTTACTCAAATGTTTTCAAATGACATTGAGCTATCGAACATAGTAAACGTAAATAGAATCAAAAAGTTTCATCCGTAGTTTATACAGAGGCTGGATTTTATCATACATTTTAGTTGGCAAATGAGAATTTGTGTCACTCCATCCACCGCACATTCGAACCATTCCAGGAAAGCCATTTAGTGGATGCTGTATCGATGTACTGTATCGAATATTTATGATGAGTGTAATGAAACTTTAACTTTTTAGCATCATTGATGTTACTCAGAAACAATTTTAAATTCACGAAAACAATAACCTGTAATCAACACACTTTTCTTCCTACTTCAACATTTTTTTCTTTTCTTCACTTTAAAATGTACTTGAAAAATCAATTGGAAACCGTCTTGAAATCACTTGTGATCCATATAACCAATATATAATCTAGCTATGTTCAAGCGCGGTAAAACGTATATATATTCCCATTATCGATGGTATAAACACTTTTCAAATCAAAAATCCTGAAAGTGTTTTTCTATGTACAAATCGATTGTTAAACTGTAATCTATAAACGATTTCACACTCTTCTTCTCCGTCAGTATGTCTAGTTTCACAGTGTAGAAGCGGAAAAAAAGTAAAATTGAAAAAGAAAACGAATTTTCATCCTCCTCGCTCCATTTTGAAAAGAAGCTTTAAAAGATTAAAGAAAATTGAATTTTATTGTGCAAATTAATTACATTTTTAAATACCGCAATGATGTGCATTTTCATAAAATGTGCAAAAACCTCCTACAGTAAATGATGAACACTTCCACAGATGTTCCCACTTCGATCTTAATTACTTCAGATTGTTGTTAAGTTGCATGATGAATTCGATGTTTCAACGTCAACGTTATTTAGCATCACTAATCTCTGTTTGTACTCAAAGCTTTGAGTATATGACTTGTGCGAAAATTGAAATGAAATTATCTCAACCAGAAACTATATTTCAAATGAAACAAAAATCTGGAAACAGCGAACTGTTCCCCTGTTTGTGAACAGCTAAGCTTGATGTTGATGATTCGAGGAATGTTTAAAGTGAATATGAAAACATTTTGTGCACGGTGGGACGACAAAAAGGAGTTAACTGGAATTCCATTCATAAGCAAATTCACTCCGCATAACTCGTCGACTGTACAAACGAACTAGCACGTGGCAGGTAGCTTTGTCAATCTGTGGGCAATTAACACAATTTAATATAACCTGGAACGAGGTGTGAACCACTCTTCTTTTTGCTTGATGATTATTGGGATTAGTTGGTGATTATTTGGAAGTGGTTCTACCCTCTACCTGGAACAGTGAACTCGGTGAGAAAATTTTACATTACAACTTGTAATTTACAAGAAATAAAAAGTTCGAATGCACCAGCTTTTGTGTGAATGTTGACAATTAGAAGTTACTGATTTCAAAGAATTGTTTTTGTTCTACGTGATTCACTAAGTTCTGATGAAAAACTGCTTTTTGGATGAATTTCTTCAAAATTCTCGACTTGAAAACACTTCTCTTACAGTTCCAGCTGTCCCGCATCAAACTCATATCGTTCAATGAATGGTGTAATTTTTGGAAAATTGATTAAAAATTGGCTTTCACTGGAGGTTTCTCACAATTTTTCGTTGTAACTTTTCAATTTGGGGGGGTGTTCATAAAAATCGGTGCAGTACCCATATCAGCATATCTAGTTGAATGACTTGACTGACGATTGGCACGATATGCCAGAATGTTGATGTTTCATATATGTTCAAGAACACGACTGTTCTAGTTGAGTTCGTTCTGAGCGTCACTCAATGACAAATTCATTCTATTAAAATTTCTCTCAAGTTATGTTTGACAGTTTGACTGTTACTGATCGAAAAATCAAGGAAAACCCAGTTCTAAAATTTGAATTTATTTACGACCAAGCAAAAATAGAGATCAAATTAGTTAGTGTCACTAGCAATATTTATAATATTTACACCACCACGAAAACTGCGTGCTTTCGAGAATTTCAGTGGATTATTGAGTTCTTAGAAAAGGTTGTCAAGCTGAAAGACATAGACTCAGACTAATTAAATACAGAAAAGTGAAATCCATTATGAACATTTGTTGAGAGTTGTTCGGATTTATGGATCGTTACAGTTGTTATGTCTTAAAATGTACAGGTATTTTAACTGATGATGGCGTTTCAAAGCGTATCATTAGTCAACACAAATAAACTAATTCATTACGGCGGAAATTCGCACTCAGTCAAATAAATCCGTTTCCGTTGAAAAGCCGCATTTTCAAGTTACCACTTGAAGTTGGTAGAAAATCTTGTATAATTTCAATTCTGTTGGCAACCCTTTGACGACTTTCTACAGAAATGTTACGTTTCATGGACGACAGTCGTTGAATTGGAACGATAATGGTTCATTGCAAACTTCATACTTTATGTGGAATTCATGTGGAAACGAGCGCGAATTACATTTTCAGGGAATTTTATAAAATGCAAAGTTTTTACATTTTCCCGAAAAACTAAATGATAGCAACCGTTTTGTTTTCAACTATAAACCAATTGATGCACGAAAATCGAAGAAAACCTAATTGTGCATTATGTTGACAGGACACAAGCAACAAAGAGAGAGAGAGAGAGAACACAAAAACTCACTTCATTCGTTAACGTGAAAGAATTATGAGATTTCCCATTTTCAACGATCAGAAATAATGGAGCAATAGCAAATTATCAACTCATTTCACTAGAAAAACGAGATCTTCTCTTTCTTGGAATTCTGAAAAAAAAATTCTTGGAAACTGTGGTCACTGTGACCGCAGTCTCATTCTAGTGAAGTCAAAAGCCAACATTTTTCCGACTCGTTAATATATGATATCCACTTGACACTATACCGTCTTTATTGAAACGTAAACTTATTTCTCTGAAAGTTTATTCAGTTGTTTCTAAAATACATATTTAAGAAGAAGGATAAAAGAAAAACCTCACGAGACGTTGAGACCATTCCAAGTAAATCAATAAACCATCGCTCCGCTCGCACATTGTACTTTCACAACGTTTGCCGAATTCTTGGGAATACGGGATAAATCAAATACGTTATGTTTATTTATATTACCAGCTTTCGATAAGCTCTAAAGCTCACTGTATTTTAAAAATTACCTCAATCCGGTTATTTATTGTGTGCCTGGAATATAAAATAAGCTCGACGACAGTCACTATATGTGTGTACGAATAGGAATCTATAACCGGGACACTATACACGTCCCCATATAACTCACTACCAAACATAACTAGAAGCTAAGAGCATAACATCAGCAAAAGGGAAACGTTATTCTTTTGATTTATAGGAGTTCTTTCAAGTAGTTATATGTATACACGTCGCACATATACGACACTACACTTGCACATCGAAAGCAAAAATCTTAAAGAAAAATATTATTCAATAAATTTTGTACACATACTTAAAATGGCAGCAGTTGTGTTAATGTAAGACGGAAGAAAAAAAATCGCTTTATTTAGTTTTCTGAATTTTATGTATTTGAACTGGAGCAGATCTGAATATATCCAAGTATATGACTCAATGAAGAGAAGGCAATTTCTATTTTCGCAGAAGGAGAAAACGGTGAAATATCTGTAAAGACTTGCAAATATTTGCGAAAATTATCGCATGAAAAGATAGTTGAATTCGAAGGCAATTGAATTGAGAGCACAATCAGACAATCCGTGACAAATTTCTTCTTATTATCGTAGAGAAGATATGCTTGTGATTGCAATATGATTGAGTCAGTGCATCTTATTACTTTTTTTGGAATTTCACTCGAAAAATCAAGTTCCTTCACAATTATTATTAATGAAACGGTTCATTTCTGCCACTTCATCACTACAACCATTCAGGCTATGCGCTGTTATAAATCTGATTATGTCACTATGCTGACGCTGATGTTAACTCTATGTTGTCATAGGACATGAATTCTTTCTGAATTGGATGTAGGATAGAGTTCATTTAGTGTATTCACATCATATATCTGAGCGAGGGGGAAACTACACCGGAAAGTCGCAAGAGTGGAAATTGCGACGAAGACGTAAATCATAGTATCAGCGTGGACTGGTTGGAGAGGCAACCAAATTCAGGAGTATTATGCGACAAACGTATGCCAGCAAAACTCAAGGGCAAAATATACACAGCGAGCGGTAGTACGACCTGCGCTCACATACACGGTTCAAAATGCTGGACTATGTATGAAAAGTTCGACAGAGAGCTGACAACAGCAGAGATGAAAATGTTCCACATGTCCTTTGACGTCACAAAGTTGGATCACATCAAGAGTGAACATATACGACGTTGAACATAAAATAAACCATCGCCGACAAAGTAAAAAACGAAAGAAACGAATGGTTTTCTGCAGTCTACTCTCACGATGAAAGCAATGTGGCGAGAAAAGTTCTTTCGATAGACTGAAAAAAGGGGAAGACCAAAGCACAGTTGGGCTGACCAAATGCGACAGCGACTAAAGCGATTCGGGCAAAGAAGAGAAGGGGGAAATTGCGAAGTCGAGACCCGTAACAAGATCAACTGGAAAATACCGACATTCATAGAAATTCGGGAATTCCGAAAGTCACTTTAAATCACGATATGTCATGAAAGTCATACAACGCCGGCAATTACTCCATAAATCACAAAAAAGTCAAGTCGAGTCACACCGTTTATGAGAGTAGTTCCCCCTCGTATCCAACAGTCGTGTAAGTAATAACATGCCGTACGCTGTATGCTAAATGCATTTTCTGAAGCGTTTCATTCGTAAAGATTTTATACTTATCAGAATTCAACAAAATAGTTGTTTGTTTGGAATAGAATTAGAATTTCTAACTATGAGCGATGTTTCCGCTCGCGTTGAAATTTCCTTCTTTTTCTCACAGTGAACACAACGTATACGTGCGTGGCGTTTCTACAAAACAAACCATTTATCAAGACACCCGCTCGAGGGAATATCATAATTTGTTTTTGGTATGTCGGAAGGTATGTCGACGTAGCAGAGCAAAAAAGAATGTTTTATCAAAAGTAGCCAAGTCCATCAATTTCGTCACTAGTCTAATGTTGACAATGGAAACACAGTTGTCTCTTTCTATCTCACAGTCCATGAAGAGTGGAAATAGCTGTTTTCGATAGAACAATCTTAGAGGCAAGTGGAATGCATTTTTCAGTTGTGTTAAAGTCTTAAAAAAAGCCACATCTTTCTGAACATTCGCGTCAGCTGATCACGTACAGTAGCATCCAAGACAAACAAACAACTTTAACCATAACGGCGAAGAAGCCAAACTCAACTATTCTTACTGAAAATGCAAGATTGAATGCAAGATTTAGTGAACAAAAACGAGATTTGGGCACTGCAAGCGCGAAACAACTCTTAGGAGAATCTAAAGGAAAGCTGAGCTCTGGGGAAGAATCATGGTTCTGGGAAGAAGATGCAATTAAGGAAGCTGCCGCAGAAAAGAAAGCAGCATAGCTTGGAGCAACTGTTCTCATTCTTCAGTTGATGCAAAAGGAAGCCTCCAGCAGCTCAAGAATGAAGCAAAGAAGGTCGCGTATAAAGTGGTGGCTCACCTAAATTTATTGAAGACGTCAAAGAAGCACTTCTGACAAACAAGCGGGATATCACAGAGGGTTGGAAAGTTTATTTCGAGACATTGTTAAACGGAAAGTTGTCCTGAATGAAGAAGTGGAAGAAATAACTGAAACAGAAGTAGCAACCGCCGTGAAAGAAATGAGAAATATGCGTTCGGCTGGCCCAGACGAAATACCCACTGAGCTATGGAAATTAGTCAGAGCAATCGGAATCCTTTTCCTCTGTATCCTGTTCAACAAAATCAAAATGGTAGTCCAATGTCCCAATCATTTCACGAAAGCTTTCTGCTACCAATCTATAAGTACAAAAGAGACTCAAGGAAATGCACAAATTACAGAGCAATCAAGTTGTTATCTCAAACAATGAAAATCCGGGAAAGAGTGATGAAAAACCGTTTGCTGAAGATGTACTACCGAAGATCCATTGGGGGAAATGAGGATTTGTCCCTGGCAGGTGGACAGCCGATGCCGTTCAAGCCATGAGAATGCTTGTAGAAAGTTTTAAAGACGCAACAAAATACCTTCATTTTGATCTTTATATTGCCTAGAAAAATCTTTTGACCGAAAACCGCATGGCCTGATCAGGACCGCACTACGCAGTCATAGAGTACCAAAGCAGTAGGCAAAAATAAAGCGAGAAAGAAGAAGAAATGTTTATCGAGTTTTATAGAATGGAGGCGACGCCATTCAAGTGTATGTTATGAAAATAGCTATATTCATTCATTGTACCAATATTTTAATTCATATTGTCTACTGGTCCCGTGTGCTAACGCTTTATCAACGGCATTTTGTAGCACTCGTGTTTTGTCTTATATTACATGTTGAGTCGATAGTTAATTGCCACTCTCGAGATCAAATATTTCAGTAATTTTCTGAAGTTTACAAAGCTTTGAGAAATTGTTATGCTTTGCTAAAATTATTTACAAAATTCAATCACTAAGAATCCACAGAGAATGAACAATTCAGCAGTTCTTATACTGATGCTCTTAGTCCTATTAAGCCCGATATGCGCTTACATTTTTCAATGCATTTCCATTATTTCACCGTTTCTGTAACGTCAGAGTAAATCATTTTCTGAGTAGCATTTCTTCGAATTTTCATTTTGCATCTTACTTAAGTGGATCGTAAGATGCAAAATGAAAATTAACTACGGTAACAAAACAACCACAAAGGAATA
>JANTFA010149150.1:0-11358 GCA_026413405.1 Phytosciara flavipes | reverse complement strand
AAAAAAAATTGTTCCGATTATAATCCGTATCGAACATTTTTATTTAAATACAAAGCCAGTAAGGTAGTAGACAACACAGTTTTTTGTTTGTCATGTGACGCTATATATGACTGTTATATTGAATTTGTTGGTTCCAAATCTATTAAAACGTTTGGAGGTCAAACAAAATGAAGAAAAAATTGGAATGTTGCAAAATTCAAGAACTATCTTGGTGTTTAGTGTTAATAACAATCAATGAATTTAGAATTTGAATCAATTTGTGATTATGATATATTGTGCTAGGTTAACACCCATAAAAATGAAAAAAAATCTCTCGTCATGTTCGGGCTATAGTTAGGCTTCTAAAACTCCTCCATTACCTCGGGTCTTTTCTCCAATTTTGTTTTGAATATTTCAGTGAGCTTTTTTTTGTGGTTGTGGTTGATAAATTGTATAAACGAATCATTCACCAATAGCATTATTTACAGCCTTGAAATAATAGATTGAAATCACACATTCGCAGACTCACATAGAGTACGTTTGTAGACTCACAATGAAAAATAGTTATTTTTCTATAAAGTTAGGTTTGAAGGTATTTCAACGTACTAGAGGTCGATTTGAGGCGAAGCTGAGGTCCACAAGATATCGTACGCGAGGAAACACCATCATACCTTGGTATAAACAACGTTTCTTGCAATCCGGGTCATATCCTACTTTTTCATTCATGCATTAGAAAGTTGTGGTTATGCATTTGAATATTCTACAATATTACCAGCTTCAAGTGTCGTGGCTCTGTGATCAACAACGCTGGGAATTACGACGAAGACGTAAATCATAGGATCAGCGTGGGCTAGCCAAAACGGCGGCAAAATTCAGGGACCACAGCAGAGATGTCAATTGGCGTTAAGAAGTTGGATCACATCATAAGAGTCAACTTATTCGAGGCACTTTAAACATACAAGGAACCATCGTCGACAAAGTCAACAATGAGCGAAATGCCTGGTTCGCTAAGTTCCATACACACGATGAAAACAATGTTGCAAGGAAGTCTCTTTCAATAACAATACCCGCAGTAAGTAGAAGGGGAAGGCATATCTGGGCTAACCAAATGCGACAACAGCGGTATGGGTTGACTGAAAAAGAGAGACGAAGTCGCGAATTTGAAACCCGTGACGCGATCGATGGGAATGCATCCCGGCCATAGATTAAATTAAATTGTTAAACGCTGACACTGAAGGTTAAAATAACTTAAAAAAATTTAAAATAAAGAAATGCAAGCAAATTTTCGAACGCAGTCGTATACTGCCGTGCAACGCATAAAAGCCTTAGTGACGTCATCGGATGAGAGAATTTCATTATTTTCTCTCACAAATTCGCCTCTCCAAGGTTTTTATGCGTTGCACGGCAGTATACATAAATAAAGCAAAGAAGAAGAAGACTGCTTCACCAATACAATTACACGGAATGTGATGTGAAGAGACAATCCGAATAAAATTAAGTAGTCAATGCTTAGCATATACATTTCAACAATACGTTCGGTTTAATTGTGTGCTTCTGTAGCCGAATGGATATAGTCGTTGCTTTATAATCAAAATACTCTTGAAGCTTGGTCTCGGCAAGACTTTTATTTATAAAAAGTTGACGGTTTATTCAAGATAATGACTCGATAGTATGCAAGAAAAGCTTGATAGCGTGAGAGAAAAAAAATTTCTCGCACCAGTGCGGGCAAAACTTTGCTCGGACGTATCAGTGAAAAAGTCTTCACTCATATGACATCAAATACATGCATGGAAAGGTGAGAATTATTCATCGGAATTGCAAAACAAGTCATTGAGTCAAGAAAAAAAGCGCCTGGGCCAACTCATATTTGGTAATCTTGATGCTGAGTAAATAATATGATGGCGCCAGTTAATTCGTCAAAGCTTTTAATTACTTCCTTGACTCATAGAGGGGATATGTGTGAATTGTTTTAGCAAAGAAAATGGTATGCATCATACGAACACGATCTCTGATTTCGTTTCAAAAAACATTCGTTCCGTAGTAGTGAACAGGCGTCGTCATTCCTATTAAACAACAACTCACTTAATTTGTTTTCGTATAAATTAAAAACAAATTCCGAACCGAAAAGATTGTTTTCTCATCCATGGACCCCATCTCCAGAAAAAGGCATAAATTTCATTACGATATGAAATACTCATTCAATCTAATTAGTGGAATTAATTGATTTCGTATAAATATCGAATAAATAAAATAGTACAAAACACTGAAAACAGCATCGGAACTGATACATAGCGAGAGACAGAGAGAAATTTAATACAGAAAAAAAAACAACCAGAGTCAAATTTACATATCGCTTCAATAAGCCATCAAAAGTTTATTTTAATTTTTCAATCGTTTTTGGAATTGTGTCGGTGGCACTTTTAAACTGAACATTAAGAAGTCTGTTATCTAAAAAGATCGCTTACTTTATCAGAGTCGTCAATGTCAGAATGGGCACATTTAACGTTATTTAATTGTTTGGAAGTTTGTTTCTGTTTTCCAGGCGACACTGGGCATAACAAAAAAAAACCAATCATAATTTTCGTGCGTCTAATGCGATGGGTTCGTATAAATGAAGAACATTCAAGAGAGGTTCTCATCACCGTCATCTGTTAGGACCGGTGTACTATAATAATGCAGATGAGATTAACTCATTAATATTAATTTCATATTTATTTAGGATCGATTTTATTGATTTCTTTCATAAATCGTTGGCAGACGAACCTCTTTTTTTATTGCTACGAGATGTTCTTTTAATGGATTACTCCATTAATGATTTGTTGGTTTAAATAATTACATTGATTCTCGTTTGGTAGCTTCGTGTTTTTTTTAGGATAACCACATTCGAAATGCAACCTGAATGTGGTAGAGATAAAGAAACATTTTAAGATTGAACTGGTTTTACTCAGACACTACTGGGATTGACATATTTGTTCGAATGATCTATAGAGACACGTAGATGATCTAGAGCTCCTGCAGAACACTGTTCGATTTTTGAGACATAATTTGATCACAGATTTTTATACTATGTGTGTTGTCGTGTGAACAATATGCTCTTGACTCGAGTGCTCATTACTGTCGTAATTCGTAGCGTTTAACAATTTAATTCAACCTATGGCCGGGATCTTTTCCCATCCATCCCGTCACGGGTCTCATGTTTGCAACTTATTCTCCCTATCCTTGCGTCAACCCAAATTGATGTTGCTGTTGTCGCATTTGGTTAGCTTAGCTATGCTTTAGTCTTCCGTTTTTTGGTTTCTATTGTATCATTGTTTGCATCGTGAGAAATGGACTTTAACGAGCCAGTCATTTCGCTGACAACGGTTCAAAGTGCCTCGAACATGTTGGCTCTTGAAGGGACATGTTGTGTATAATGTTGAAGAATACTGTCGAGACAAATGTTTAGCATCCGATTTGGAATTCACCGTCTCGTTTCCATGAAGTATGAATTGGTTGGCTTCATGAATTTTCATAACACTTTCCTTTTGCACTTTCTTGAAGATTTCTTTACCTTCGAAGTCAAATCTCTACTGTTGTCAGATCACTGCCAAACTCTCCATACGTAGTCCCGCATTTATTTTGAGACAATTATTCATTTTAAAGTTTGTTTTCGGTCTTAAGGAGAGATACCAGTTTAAATTTTGAAAAACTGTGAGGTAGCATTTGAGATTTCACTGTTTGAATGTATTTGCAATTAAAAGCATCATCCATCCGTCCTTCCGTTGTGTAGATTTTGCCTTTCAGTTTTGGTGACATATACTTGAAATAGTGGCAAATTGAACTCCTTATTTGCTTGTCAATTTCTCGTGTTTTCCCTGTTCATTTCCTTTTCATATAATAATTTCCTCCAAAATTCCTTCTATCAATTACCCGAGTGAGTTATCACTCGATCAAGATACTTGAAGATGGTGCATTACGGCATGTTAATCAATAATGTCTGGCAATGGAGCTTGTGGATCATTAAATGGCAGGAATATCTACTCATTGACTTTTAACGGTGGCGTGCTCGTGGTCATTACTGAATCATCGAGTTATAATCAGAAATGTGTCCTTCATCTGTTGTCGACAAATCCGGCAGAAATAAGTAATGGCTACATTTGGCTTGGTACATATAGCACAACATATGTTACAACTAATGAAGTACTAGATGTCGGCTCTCAAAATACCTGAATCAAAGTAAGTAACAGATTCAATTTGCTGTTGCACTAATTAGTTACTATGTTGGCGTGTGTCAGACGTTAAGGAGGTAAGTTGAAAGACGATGCAATTGCAATTTGTGGACCAGTTTTCATCATATTCTTAGAAAAATGTTGATGTACCCTCGGCATATATTCCAAAGAAAAACAACAAACATCGCACCACGTTCAATGATCACGTAATTCCGGTTGCGTTGGATGAATGTGTGAATATTATTGAGAAGATTTATGAAAACAAAAATTGTTGCCTGCAATAAGAGTATCAACAAAGGAAATTTATCGTTCATTGGTTGGAGGTCTATCTTGTAGCTTTCTTGATTTACATGACATGCTGTTTGGTCCTACCTATATGACGACATAGACGTACCGTTGCTGTGAGTAAAAAGCTGGTACTATTAAAAGGCTTCTGCTGGTCTTGTCGACACTGGTAAAAGGAATTTTGAATTCTTTTAACTAATTGTGGTAATTCAAACCGTAAGTGTGCTTCAATTTCGAAGAGGGACACGCCGTTTTTAGATGGTGGTAGCGTTCAATTGATAAAAAATGCGTTGAAAATTCGAACATTTTTGGCGCAATTATGAATCTTCTTGGTAGTTACTGATCACGACATCAAAAATGTGCAATGAACTGTGGCTACATGAACAACTTAAGGAGTAAAATAGAAACAGATTCTTCTTCATAGTTATAATAAATTGGAACTCGATTGACCAAGCTAATAGCATTTTAGATGGAATGCTGACTCAAGGTTTTATTTAGTGCCATCCTTATTACAACAGTTTGGTGGGATAATAAAAAGTAGAAATCGAATGCGTTTTCACACCGCGTAAGCACCAAACTATATAAAATTGTGTTTCAAGATGAATTGGAGCTCCATTACACAATAATAAAAAGAGGAGAAGACACAACAACCACAAAAATGTTACAATAAAATTGTCGAGGTTTTGTGTGTCGTTTCATTTTTTTTTATCATTTTCGTGTTCAAAAAGGTGTTTGGTTCGAAATTTATTTGGTGTATAATAAAGACATAAAACCGATGTTATATTACAATCGCACCAAAATGGACATCTTCGTTGGAGGTACAGCATGTCAATTTTGGGATTGTTTAATTTATTACAAGATGTATTCTCTTCGAGAATTATATTTATTTGTGTCCATTGAATGCCGGGGAGATATAAATATTGCTGTTCGGAAACGTGTTTTTATTTTTTGAAGTTTCTTTTTAGAAGATTGTTTTTTACTTCCAAAATAAAATTCATTGAAACGCGCGTTCCTTTTGTTCGAAATCGATGTGTATTGATTTCTAAAATGCCTTCATTTTAGACCACTCATCAAGAACAACGGTTTCCATGTCTCCATTTCAAAACAGTTTTAAGTATCGCGAATAAATATCGAATGGCACGATAAGCCTATCAGCTTATAGTCGAACCAGTTTGATTACTTAGTGAGAAAACCGTTCACAGACAGTCGTAAAATATTTTCAGAGACTGGCCGATTTACAAGAAGTACAGATACCTGCAGTAATACTGAAGGAATAGACACTGATGTAGTAGATACAAAGTGTATGTTTTTAAGGTCAGGGCATTCGCACTCTTATTTCATACTCATTGTGTTCAATACATTGAGTATGTCGCGTATATTGTGTCGTAGAAATCGTTTAACATGATCAGTCAACTCGACCCATTTACATCAAAAAAATAAGCTAGTGGCTAGAGCATGACTCCGGTAAAGTAATTAGTTATTATGCAACTCAAAATCATAATGTTTGAAAACTGCGAACGTAAGAAGCATATGTTGAATAAAACGTTGTATGCATCCTTGAAGCTGTAAGCTTCGCTTCTTCTTCTTTCTCGCATTATTTTGCACTCGACTAATGTTTACAGCATTTTCGTGATCCTTAAGTTACTTTAACTTTAAGCTCTGAAGATTTGCTACAGACACACAATGTGAAATGTACCACTTGGCCTGCGGCCTCGTGTCACAATTATGCATCTAGTGCCTCATAAAACACTGCATCCCGATCGACCAGTTATCCAACATCTTGCGTTTCGAACTGGACGAATAAAGAACAAAGTTCTCACTCCGGTATGGCGTTGATCCCATGGTCCAAAATCAGTAGTTTGATTTGGAACGCCACATGTGCTGATATGTTCGCGCCGAGTAATATTAGATTCAGCAGCAGAAGACAGACCAAGAAGAAAAGTAAGAAAATACTGTCAACCGATAAATCAAAATTATTGTTTCGTCGCTTACTCCGCGGAGACGATGGGTCCGTGGACCACGGAAGCCAGAAAATTTTTCGAAGAACTGATGTGAAATTATCACTGCAAAGACCAATGAGCCAAGCTCTAAGTTTTTCCTTAAACAGATATTGATTAAGGTGATACAGTGAGGGGATGTTGCAGCGATCATAGAGACTTTCAGAGGCTGTGATAAGATGGGCGAGTACTTGCTCCGACGACATAAATCGTAAATTTGATGTATGTAGGAATGATGATCAATAGATCGATTAATTAGATCACTGGCTGGAAAAAGCCCGTCTGGGGCTCCATGCAACTCAATATTGCAAAAGGTCCACAAATTAAATATTTTCAAATCAATCGAAAAAGCCCATCGAAAATAATAGAATATACGCACGACATTCGATACACTAAGTATAAAATAGCAGACTGTGAATGCTTATAATGTGAGGCCTGCTCAGTATGACAAACTCGCATACTGATTTATCTTTCCAAAATCAGACAAATTTGCCATCATCATTACTGTCTGATTTATGTCTCTTAAAGTTTAAAAGTTAAATGTTTGAATAAAAAGAAAATAAAACGACAGCTCTCTGTGTCTCTCCGTGTAAGAGTATGAACTTTAAAGTTAAGAAAAATTGTGGATAAAACAAAACAATTTGAGACTAAAATGCATATTGCTCGCTACAATGTAAAAGTGCATAATGTGTTTAACGGTAGATCGTGTGTTTATACCAAAACTAAAACTTAAATTTATTTCCTCGATGTCATTAAATAAAATAAAAATTTACATAACCGTCGCCAAGACTTTAATTTGCATAAATTTCAATTTAAACTTTTTTCTGTTAAAGATTTTTCATTCATAAAAATAATGTCGAAAAGGTTGGTGTTTAATAAGTCATCGAAAGCATATTTCACAATCTCTCTTCATTTCGTATATTTCATATGTATACCTCTCTATAATGTAAGATATCACTCATAAAATGCATTAAATTCAACCTCTCCATAATTTTTTCCATACCAACGCTTTGAGGCGCATACATTTATTATTATTCAATGTTTGAACAACACAACATATATGTGACGACGACGACGACGACGACGTAGCTAGCTTAGTATATGCATTGTGCATCCTAAAAAAAGTGATTGTCTCGAAAAGATTATGTCGCCGTTCCATCTTATCGAAAGACAACAAAAACATAATGAGGGGCCCGTACGAATAGTACACGGCATACAGCTAGGTGTCTATAGAATGCTCTGCAACATAGCATCTTTCAATCATTCCATTAAAACTCATCCCTTGGTTAAATTGCTTATAGTACCGCAAATTGAACTTTGAAAAGAATTCATGAAAACCAAGTGAAATTGAGGTATAGCCAAGAAACACTAGCATCCACAATGGCGGCTGGCGCTTATTTTCTTAGGTGATCGCAAAAGTTCTACCGCTTTACGTTCGTCACTACCTTTTAAGTAAGAAATGTTTTCGAAAGTCGTATGAAATTCACTCGAGATATCGACTGTATGGCCGAGTACCTCAACTTGGGCTACGTCTATGGGCTCTAACTTCGGAGCACGTGATCCGAATTTTATACAAGCAATACTGCCGGTAATATATGCGAAAAACCTCAACTAAACCTCAACAAAGCGACACATAGACAGACAGAGACATTATTTGATTGCTGGTTTGGCTGCTCTAGGCAACCACAAAATGTTTGCCCTTACTCAGGTCTTCGAATTCGACTTTTGTTACAAACGCAAGAGTGAAAGACTGAGTGAACGAGTAAATGATCAACGGAAATGTCATGTCGAAATGCACCAGCTTCGGTAATTAAGAGTGGAAATTGTGACGAAGACGTGAATCATAAGATCAGTGTGGGCTGACTGAAATGGCGACAAAATTCAGAAATGTTGTGCGACAAGTGTGTGCCACCAAAACTTAATGGCAAAATCTACACAGCGAACGGTAGTACGACCTGCGCTCACATATGGTTCAAAATGCTGGACTATGTATGAAATGCAATGTGGCGAGAAAAGTGCTTTCGATAGAAATCTCTAATGTGAGTAAAAGGGGAAGACCAAAGCACAGTTGGGTCGGACGAATGCGTCAGCGACAAAAGTGATTTGGGCTAACACAAGAATTGATGGAGGAAATTGTGAAAGCGAGGAAGAAGAAGAGAAACGCAATAGTGAAAGCATAAGACCCTCGTGCATCGTATGGGTCTAAAAATTTTCTTAATTAAACAAAAATGTTGATTTTCTATAAAAGAGTGAAATCTAGTCTATGTTTGGTGTTCATTAAATCGGAAGAAATATATGTCGTAAGGGCTCTTCATCCATTCATTTTCATCATCCATTTCGAGACATCAGAGACGCTTCATCGCTAATGTAATATGCTCAAATACGCATAGCCATAATAATAAGTGCCTCTCTAACGTACGTAGGCAGCCGCGTGACTTCCATTCATAAAAATCGGATATTTATTTCTATATAAAATTCATTAATAAAAACATAACTAATGAACCTTCAAAGTCATTTCATTCATAAAATATCGTAAGATTTTCTATTAGAAATATACTACACATTCGAACGAAACGTTCATGATCGGTTGTTATACGGTGTGGCTGCCTACGCGTGGTCTCAATATTATGAAAAGCCCTTCTCTTTTTCGAACTGTGTGTATGCAATAACATACAGCACGTACACACAACATAGACGAGAAACCATATGTGCGATTTGTCGAATTTGTTCACTCAAATCTGAGTTTTGTTCTATTGAAAATAATGTTTAAAACATTAGAAAAAAAAACAAAATTGAATGAACAACCAGAGCTCTATGAAACTCATGAATCAAAAGCATATTATAGCTAATATGCAAATGCTGTGTCTCTGCATCAATGTGGTTTATGTGTTTGGTGGTTATAAGTTAGTGAATTGAATTTTCATTGATAAAATTTTGTATTGAATGCGATATGATCAATGGGATGGAGAGGCCAATACAATGTTATTGTATGTAAGTGTTATTGTTTGATGAGATGTATTGTCTTGTTAAACAATTTGTGAATGAACTCTGCGTCAATCTGATAAATGAAATGAATTTGTCAACTGATTTTGTACTTGTATGGATTTGTCGATAAGCTTACGAATGTTAACCAGAAGCTCTATATGCGATGATCATCGGACGATAACGAAATGAATATGCCTTACTTGTCGAGGAAGTTGTATGTTTGGAATGATTGATATGAAACGTACGAAATGTGAGTGGTGGGAACACTATTTAAAGTTTCATTAATAGTAACTTGAAACTTAATGCATTAAGGGAATGTGAAACATTAGCGAACTTTAAGCAAAATGAAGTTTCATTCGTTTCGAATAGACTTACAGATGTCAATACAAGTTTGAAACAAAGTTTGAATCAAATCAAAAAGCAAAACATTGTCATACTACTCTTGACGAAATTAAACGAATGGAATTTTATTTTTTTTATAATTCACTGGGATTAGGAAATAGTGGGTGAGACGTCGGGTCTCGGCACCTTGGTACCTTGGCTTCCAATGGGCGTGTTGTGCACTCCACGGTATTAAGTATTTGGTGCTATCCACGATGCTTGTTTTATATTGATGTCGTAGTTCTCTAGAAAAATATTTTGCGCCTCTTAATGAACGCCAATGTTGGCAGAGATAATGTTCTGATGTTTCTACGTCTCTACATCTGTCGCAATCTGTCGAGTTGATGGGTGAGGTGATGATTTAAAAAGCATGCGTCCCGCAAAGACGTCAGTGAGTCTCTAAATATTGTTCCTGTCGAACGAGAGAAGGTATTTGGAGCGCTTTGGACTGATGGCGATACAATTTTCCGCCTGACTGGCTATACTAGCTATCACTCCATTCATCTCTAGAATCCCTTGGTACCCATTCGTTTATGAGGAAGTAGAAATTTGAAAACGTAACTGGAATTACTGGCTATGGACCATCCAGCACGGTATCTGAGGCTATTCTAGCGAGTTCGTCTTCGATAGCTGTGACCCAGGAACACGAATGACCCGATTCTTCCTATCCAGCGAGTCTAATACATCCTTGGGATTACGTAAATCTGTTATTAGCCAGCTTTAATATCTGCTTGGCTGTCAATGAAGATTTTTATCGGCAGACTAAAGTGATCGTTACATATTATGTCAGATCAGCAGCCTGCAATGCCTATGAGTTCTGCTTGAAAGACACTGACATATTGCCTTGATGGTAAAGAGTTAGTGCACTGAACTTGCTGGCAAGAGAAAGGTGCTAGCGGGAGTCATCCGTGCACCAGGGGAGAGTGTTGGTCCACATATTACGAGGCTCGCTTAAAATTCTTTCATGTGGAGTACCTTTTATAGGCCTACATACAAATGACGCCTCGCCTTGAGGAGATACGGAGTGTCAATGGAACGTGACAGACCGTATAAATTCAGGTCATGACCCTTTTTTTCGTGACTCAAGGGGCATGTGATCAACAACTTAATGAAATGGCGCGACGTCATTTATGAATGGCTCCTTCTTACATGTTTTTGAATAAAGGACTTGGTGTCCGTTCACCTGGACTAACGGCTAATATGGGGTTGAAGGAGAATATTCAACCGATGTGTTTCGAAAAGTGAATGGGGATTAGAAGTTTACGACCACGTAATGTCAGCTCATCAGTTGAATCAAAATCGAACTTGCCCTTGACATTTGTAATGGGTAACGTGGAGACAATTTAAAAGCTTCAGAGACTCACTGTAGACAAATTTTCCGATGAGCATTACATTCCTGCTAAGAAAAATCTCAAAATTCCACAACGAACCATTGATTTTCCCTTGAATTAACCGGACATTTGCAAGACACTCTGCCTGCAATTAATTTTAATTAATTAATCACATTGAAATGACCTGACTTC
>JANTFA010149139.1:0-11359 GCA_026413405.1 Phytosciara flavipes | reverse complement strand
AGTGTAGATTTCCCAAAATCTAATGTTTCCGATTCGAGTAAAAGTTTTCTATAGAATTTTCCAAATATCGAGAGATGAACCTTTTCTATTGAAATAATTTTCATGTATTTTGTTCGGACCTTTCCTTGCTTCCAAGCAAGTATTAATAACGAAAAATTTTTGCTCGCTCCGCTCGCGATATAATTCTTACAATCTTATATTGAATTACAAAATGACTCGGTACTCTTGTAATCTCATATTTAATTTATAGATAACTAAAGTCATTCGACGATATGCATTGAAAGAACACATTCTCAAAGATATCTTTCCCGAAACTGCCAGCATTGCCCAACCCAAGATTCGGCTCTAGATACGGGCCTGTGTAGCTCAATTTGGTCTCATCAACACAAGGCGTGTCAATTGAAGGATCTGTAATAATACAGACGATCCGTTTAGTAAAGCTACTGAGAAAATAAAAACGATCAACGTTGAGAAAACCAAGCGAATGTTTCTACCACTGCCACTGTTTCGATGTGAGAGACAAGTGCAATGCATTTGTTATTTCCATCAAAATAATTAAAGTTAAACTGCCACATCTCATCAGGCCATCGCGAGCGAAGCGAGTGAAATTTTCCTCCGGTAATGGAAGGCTGGACATTTCGAAAGTTTTTACGAACTAAAAATAATTGCAATTTGGATGCATACCGGAAAACAATTCTTTGCTTAGAATAAAGTTTCACCTCGAATGAAACTAACTTCTCAAAGATCCCATTCCTCATTCTACTTTTAACCCTTGAAACATACAAGTGGAGTGATTTTTAATGTTACCTCAAATAATTATTCTTGTCTTTCGTTTGAATCGAAGAGCCAAGAAAGTAGGTCACAAAAAGAATTAAAAATAAAATGTAGAGAGAGAGGAACGCCGATTAGATTGCTTCCTTTTTTAAGCATAAGAAATATGTAAGAGATACGAATTTTCATTTAAATGCAAATTAAATACACGCAATTATAATCTTTATGAATTTTCCAGTAAAGATATATGGGGGAGCATGTTACATAAATATCATCGTCATCATACATACAACATCTTTATGAAGTGTAGACTTTGTGTGGAAAACCTTTTTAACTTATTGTCAAGGCGTTTCAGTGAAAACTTTTTTTCCTTTAATTTTCCGGTAAGGAATCATTTCTTTTAATGTCCAAAGCAACACAGACTTCAAAGGAGGATTTAAATCATCAACATTATTGTAATTAAATTATAATTCAGAGAAGTAATGTCGAGGTGGTATTTTTAAACACGACGTTCAACCTTGAAATATGTCGTAGATTTTCGATTTCGTTTTTGAATTTTAGCAGAGATACGAAAACTTTATTCTTTGAAAATTGACACATGACATTAGCGAATTTTAAGAAAAATGAAATTCAATTCATTTAGCTATTCAAGACTCTAAAAAATGTTGACCGAGTAGCGTTATTATTCGAGTTGGAGCCTGGGAGATTGTGCATCTATAAGGGGTTTCTATAGGTGCCGAATCTAAAATAAAACAAATGTCTGTCTGTCCGTCTGTCCGTTCGTTACCCCCATAACTTGAGTAAAACAAATGCTATCACAATAAACTCTTTTTCCCTGAAAGATAGTCAAAAAAGTGAGGTCAAGTTCGAAGATGAGCGAAATCGATCGAGCCGATCCAGAGATATGGTCGGCATAGTGCTATTTTCGAGGTACAGTTGAGGTTTTTCGCATATATTACCGGCGGTATTGCTCGCAGAAAGGTCGTAGATGATGCAAATGAAGGATATTGACTATACCAATCCAGGAAAGTCTGTCAAAATCGGATATTTTGCTCGGAAGTCAGAGCCCATAGAGTGGGCTTAATTTGAGCTACGCGGTCGTACAGTGAAGGTAGAGTTTTATGTCGATATCTTGAGTAATTTTCATCCGATTTACGTGCAGTTTTTTTTTTGTTCGGTTTGAAAGGTAATGACGACCGTAAAGTGGTAGAACTCTTTTAGGTGACCGAGGCCACCAACCGCATTTTTTGATTTTGGTGTTTTTCGACTATTTCCATGCAGCGTATCCGAGGTCAGATCCTGGTAGTGACAATTTTTTTTCATCAGTCATAATTGTAGCCCTTGATTAAAAATAAGAGATTAAGGGCCTTGGTAAAGACTAGGGCGACTTCTATGAACTTTGTGAGAGCGTACTTTGTGCGGCTATTTAGAATCGCGCGATTTACACAACGGCCATGTTTCATACAACTTTTTCGTACTAGCTATGGGTATGGGATACTAGGGATGCGTATGTACTAGGGTTCCGACAGTGAGACACCATTTCACCGAAACTGTTCACATCAATTCTGGAGAGTGTTTTCAAGAAGTTAGACTTTTTATTAGTGAAATGTGAATCAACCTAAATGGAGAATATCTGAATAATCTCCGTTTTGCAGATGACATCATTCTCATGGCAGCTGATCTAGACCAAGCTCAGTGATCATATTAAAACAGCAAAACGAAAAGTTGGTCTCAACATAAACTTATAGAAGACGGTAGTAATGACAAACATTAGTCAAGACAAAGTAATTGAAATTGCTGACACTGTCATCGAACGAGACGACAGGTACGTGTGCCAGAGGCAAACTGCAGAAATCAAGCGTGGAATTGGTCTTAAATGGACAGCGTTTGGGGAACTCAGAATTATGTTTAAAAGTAACGTATGGTGCGGAAACATTCACAAAAGCATCTGAAAATAAATTTAGAGTGACGCAAAGAGCCGTGGAATTACACTCAGAGACATAAAGACAAATCGATGGACGTTTGAATGTTGGACCAAAACAATAATGAACTGGAGACCACCTTGCACAAGACCTAGGGGAATGGAATCAAAAATTTAAAAAAAGGGAAATTAGAAGTGACAACAAGTAGCAATGGATTGTTCAGAATGGAAGAAAATCGTGGAGAATCATCAAGAGAAAGGCAACTATCGCTACATGAATCCTTAATTGGCCTAATATGTTTTGAAACTTTGAGGTCATGGGTAATAGAAGAACATAAGGGGGACTCGTACGAGTTTTGTACGGCATATATTAGACACCTAACTAGAACGACTAGAACTGCTCTGCAATGTTATCTTTGAATCATTTTATTTAAACTCATCCCTTGTTAAATATGCTCACAGCATTCAATGCTGATTTGGCATCTAGGGGTGATCCCAGAAGGTTTGCCCTTACTCCGAGGTTCGAAATCAACGTTTTACAAACTTTAAAGTAAAGGCCAAGCGATTTAGACTTCGTACGGGTCTAAAAAGTGGCTACACTTTTCTTGAGGCAAACATATTGTGCACGGAAATTGAACATCTATGGGATGGGAAAGTCACCATGAACACATAAATTTGATTAACTTCCATCCAATCCACAACATGCTCTGTAAAATGGTGAAAGTTTTTGATGAATGTGTAACTTGAATGACTTAATCGACTTAATTGAACGAATTTAATTGCTCTGCAAAGTCCCATTACACCAGTAGAAACGATATCATTACATCAGTGTTTCCTTTCTCCCACCAATTACAGGTGAAATAATTTGTTCGGTCTCACTATAATACACTTAAAAGCTATGTACTTTAATCCACCCAACTATGTGATGTACATCAATAGCAAAACACACGAGTTGCTGCTTGTATGTGAAACATAGTCTGATGAATAATTCAAACCGCATATGTATGCCAAGGAAGAGATTATTATCTTCCTTTGGAAGAGCTTTGATACCATATGGTTGGCACATTGTTTTCTTCTGAAATTGATATCGAAACATGAAGTGTGCGGGATAATGAAAATATTCACCTTTACGGCAATGTTATGGTGTTGCCCTCCGGTATACCTATTTACACTTAACGGAAAAGTCAACATTGTATACCAGAGAATTACATTCTATTATCAAAGCAACAAAATGACAAAATAATCTTTTGATCCAATCGAAAGCCAGAGACTATAATAATAGTAATTTTCATTAACAAAAGACACCTGTTCAATGTCGGAACTTTAACAATACACCAGTCTGTATCTGTACAGTACACTGACACACACCAACCATACTCTATGTCTATCAATCATTACACAATTGAAGGTTTAGGTCGTATGGGTGGGTGGAATGGTTGCACCGATAAAATTAATATCACAGTCAATTCGAAAATAAATAAAAAGATAAACCACTCAGTCCAACCCAACCACCCACAAAACCTCCCGATCCGTTCTCAATGTCAAAACATGTATACAGAATACACCGAGTTCCGAATATATGAACAGATTCACAAGTTTTAATGGGTGGTGATGTGGAATGTTCTTCCAAGAAGAAAAAAAAGAGAGGAAAAAAGAACGAAAAAGTTTTCAACTTCGAGCATTTTACTTTATTACTTTAAGTTTAATTCACCGAACATTACAATGTGGAAATCTAGCTCAAGTTTTGTGTAAGAGGTTTGGCAAAGATGAATTTGTTTACAATGAACTTTCAAACCGCTCAAAAGAACCCCCATAATACCGTCCGAGAAATGTTTCAATTGCCCTGAACACTATGCTTGACTTATGAAAATAAACACGAAACGGTTTGAGTACGAGCTTCCGTAAATCGGACCTATGTGTATACAGCGAATTCGACCAGATTGGATGAGACGCAGTTTTGTATATATTATCAAGTCCATCGACTAACTTTATTTCAATGGAAAACTTGAGCTCAGTACTGGGGAAATTTCAAATCAGAAACACGAAAAACTTTATCCAAAAAAACTGTGAACAATGCCATCCAGAGGAATATCAATTGGAATAAATTTTCCTGTCGAATGAAGCTTCGGGTGGAGGCAAAGAGAAAGAGACGTAAAAGAGGGGGCTGTGGGGTGTCAGGACGAATGAATGGGAATGGAAAAAAAATTTATTTCTATGAAATTACGATATCAATCCAACGTAAAATGTTATCCATTTAATATTATATTTGAGCTGAATGAATTTGTGTTTACTTTGGGGACTTGTCGTCGCTCGTTAATTATACTGATGGAATTACGGATAATATTCAAAGCGGAAAATAATTTTGTTCCAGTCATCCAGAAGGGAAAAAAATTGCTTATGAACATGTCATGATGATTTATCTTCTGCATATTCACTTTTCACAGTCTGTTTCTCTTCCAACCAAAATTTTCCACTCCAACATTTCCATTTAATTTTCCTCAGACATTTCTAATATTAAATTGGCAATTCAAAAATCACATAAATTGAACCAACCACACAGTAAAATAACAAAATTTCTTGTTTACGGGAAAGGCGACTCTAGTCTTCGCTCTCTGCGAACAGAATTTTCACTTTTCTTCACTGATTTTGATCTCACGCTGCAGACTAGTCACTGTCAACTAATGAAAAATTGTTACGGAACATTGTATAAGTTGAGCTGGAACGGAAAATGTGAAGAAAGACGTAGTAATATCATAGAAATATTGAGGGGTGGTTGGACATGCGCATGGAAAGCTTATAGATGGATTTCAGTTGAGCTGACAATATAGCCTGTCGAGACTTTAAATCAATCTATCGGAAATACAATTAATCAAAAGTGGTAGCAGATTCGCCATGAGCCCACTCCAACGTTAAAAATAAACGTAAAAGTGTCTTTGCAATCGCAGCGTTGTACTGGACATGTTCCCGATATTCTCATATTAGAGTGCGTTGAAATATATTTTCCAATTCATTTGTTCATTCACCGATTCAGGTAGTTAGTAGTACTCGTACAAAGTTGATACATGATGCAAATGAAAACTATTGACTGCACCAATCCAGGAAAAAATCGGCTCAGTAGATTGTGAGCTAGAGGTCTTAGAGTGAGAGCAGCCAGTGCCTTAAGAGTTTCCTACATTCGAATCGAATGAATTTTGTTCAATGTGACAATTCCAATCCTGGAAAGTAAGTTCATTGTTATCGGGCTAGTGGGTCATGTGCTAGGGCCCTTGAGGTGTTAGAACCTTAGTGTTCGCAAATTCTTTTGTTTGTAAAGTAATGGAAATCGTGAAACAGTCGAACAGCATGTTCGAAAACTCTGTTGCACAAAACAATAAGTGTATTCGCAGTTCGTATTATTCGTTGTATTATTTACACTCGAGTGTATCAGGGTTATTTCGTACATCGAGTAGAAATTGTTTATACTCAACTTCGCCTCCGGTTTAGAACCTACTTTTTCAATCAGACATCACGCGAGGAGTCCGCAGTTGCACGACTTCTTTTCCGTTTCCGTTTTATAAAGGAAACTCGAGAAAGAATAGCCACTTCGAAAGGTGCATAGCACTGGCTACCAAAACAAAGTCGTCAATAACAACAAAACTTTCATTTCATAATTTTTACTTTTGCACATTGATTCAAATCATTTGTAAAAGTAGACTAACACGAAAATTTAGCGTTCCCTCCTCAAATCTTTGTTTTCACACTCAATTTCGACTAATGCTCTTCTGCTCATTCTTATTATGGAGCACATGATTCTGGTTCCCAAGGTATTACTGGCAGCGTGTCCAATGATAAACCTCTTTGGAAAGTTGAAACTTGCTCGAAAATTATATCGAAACTATTTTCACTTTCAAAACTGATGAAAATATCAATTAAACCACCAGCAGCAAAGTAAATGTCTTGCACAAAGTCACCGTCCCAGATGACGTAGTATACCGGATACGTTGGATGTTGATACAAATGACCGGTAGCCCAAGTACCGAATTGGAAGTACAAAGTTTCATTATTCAATGAGATTTCGACATTGCCTGCATTCCACAAAAATATTCAGCGAAGGAAAATAATTTTGAATTCATCGTTGGAAGTACCTTCAATTGCGTTTCCGTAATTTCCTACAAAAGATTCTTCGTTTAGATTTTGTGCCGGCAATTTCCTTCCAGCTAAATATTTTTCCAATGTTTCCAATGTAACATCACGTAAGTTTCTGATTTGACTTTGGTCAAGTGGTTCGATTTTGGCACTGGAACTTAGGTCTGTTCGGAATTCAATACACTTTTCTAAGGATTAAATTCTATTCGACAAAAGTGTTACCATTAACAATTGCGAAAAGTGAATTCTGTAAAAACGAATGGTCGTAACGTGTCCTTGACAGATGTATTGGCCCGTTGTTTATCGAGAATGTTCCAAAGCCAAGCCGCGGATAAATACGAACTTCTGATTGAAAAGTAACCCATTGTCCGCTGTGACTCAGAAACTCCCATCCTACATAATTATAGAAATTCTATGGATGTACAAACTGGCTAGAGATGGAATGCTCTTACAATTTACCATCAAAAACACCGAGTAGAAATCCACTGCCCAAAGCGTAAGATCCAGCAACCATTGATGAATTTACCGATCGAAATTGCATAACATCAAGAGGAAAGGCCGACTGTCGCATCCATAACAATGCCTCCTAAATTAAATTCGTGAAACAGCTTTTAGGATTTCGGATCACGTTGATCATACCTCGGAAACAATTTGCCTATCTCCCACCCTACCACTGTTCAAATGAAATCTTATGTATTTTGCAATATCATTTGCAGTTGATATTATTCCACCAGTAGGAGCTCCCACAAATACTCGGCTACAAAGATTAAAGAAGCATACAATGTAGCACCGGATCCCAGGCCAATACTTCCCGTCTTACTTTATCAATGCAGAATTCAGTTGTTTTATCACTCCGTACTGGTAGTAATATCCTCTCGACATGTTCGCTACCTGATCGTAATCCGTGTGCTCGTCAATTAGAATACTGTCGTTCATGTCTAATTCATCGAAAAAGTCTTGTAACTGGGAAAGGGACATTACAGTTTATGAACAAAATTTATTATTAAAATGTGTAGGCCTACGAGTGCATCATAAGACTGTCCTGCAATTTCACCAATCAATGTTCCTGCTAACGCTACCAATTGGTTGGAATAAAAAGCTCCTGCACGAAATGAAGCCATTTCCGGCGCATACCGACTTCGACTGAAATCATTTAAGTTTTATTCATGATGCTTCCTTTCAAGTGTGTTAAGTGTGAGCGTACAAATTATACTCGTCAACATCTCTGAAAGCACCTGCCGACGACCCAAAAAACTCAGTCTGTAATGCTGACCGATGACTTAATAAATCACGGAAAGTCATGGATTCGAATCGGAATCTGCAAATTTCTATAATTAATGAGCTGGCTGGTTCCAATCAGGAAATTCTCCGTACGTACCGATCACTAAACATAAAAGTGCCGTTCGGATGTAATATCCTCAACGGAGTGTCCATAACAGCTGGTCCCAATTCGGGGAATGTTTCACTGAGAACTTTCACGACAAGTGTTGCGGTAAATGTCTTAGAATTCATTGAAAATTAAATGATTTCCGATGGAAATGAAGGTGTGTCGATTTTACCTTCGTAATTGATGCAATGCAGAATTTTGTATTTTCGTCTGCTGTAGTGTTCCTATCGACATCGGAAAAGCCATATCCTTTGGTGAAAACTGATTCTCCGAAATTCTCTACAATGGTCACACCGACACCAGGTATGTCACTCTCAGCCATGAAAACATCCCTGACCAGCGAATCAATTTCTAATTCTTGTTCTGAAGTTATACAATCACTAAATTTGATAGCTAATACTCCGACAAGGAGGGTCAAGAAGGTGCGGTTTGAAACCATTGCTATACGTCCCGGTTCCACGCGGCACGACTTTTCAGGTAAACTAATTAGCGAGTGGTTTTCGCTACTGCTTTTAAAGGCATTTCCCTATCTAGAAGTAAATCTGATGAACTGATAAAATTTTGTCTTGTAACTGAAACTTTTTATCGGATTAACCGATACCAGAGGGAATTTATTTTCGACAGTTGATATTATTCACAGTTCATTTTACAAAAGACAGGTACGTCCCCTTCAGTCAACATCAAAAACTTTAGATTGTTCAGATAACGAAAATTATTTGCAAAATGAAACGTCTTGTCATCAAGTTCAGGGTAAAAGACGTTAAGACGAATGATGCAATGAACGTAGAGACCAGGAATGGCCAATCGTTTGAAAATTTATGTGCCGAAGGACATGCGCATTCTGTAAGGAATCTTCCATTTTCGCAACAAACGATTTTTGTAAAAAAATTTCATAACAAATTTGAAGAATGAGTGCGTTTGAGGCTACTGAATGCCAAATCCGTATGTCCTCCGGCTTGTACGACTTGGCTATACCTTGTTTACAGTTTCATTGAAATCATTTGCAGATTAAAGTGGATGTCGTCAATTGCTCCTCATTTTTGTGTTCCATAATATACGCGAGATGCCATACCGTCTCTAAACTAGAATTCTATTCCATAGGTAAAAAAAACTCGAAGTGCTGAAAAACCTTCATTCACTTGTCAAAATATATTGCCATAGCACTGCTTACTAGCATGAACACTCTTACTTGGAACGTCAAGAAGTCTTGGAATTTCCATGCGTGTATGTGGGTACGTTTGCACGCGTTGTGTGTTTTTAAAAGCATAAGCATGGCTTCTGCTTTACGAAAGGAATACAAGGCCTACTTTGATTTTGCACGAGCCTCCGAATATTTCTCATTTTAATGCTAGTTAGCAGTGCTATGCCATTGTCTTTTGAGACGTGAGTATAAGTTTGTCAACACTTTGAGACTTAATTTTTCACTCGAGCAGTTGGTATTAATAATTTAGCCTAGAATACGTTTTAGGGAGATGCTCCGAATAGTGCTGTATTTAATGCTCGGAACTCGGAACAGTCTGATTTACATATTTCACTTCAGGCTTAGCGGCTGTTTATTCACATATTACGTCATGCTATTTTATGGAATTAGAGTCAAATAGGGTCAAATACGACTCGTTAGGAGCCCCTTACCTCAACTTGAAGTTGACCTCAACACAATTTGAGAATTTCGAATACAGCCGGTTGTAGCCTGAAAAAGAACCCGCTTCAGGTTGAGATTTTAGTTCAACTATGGGTCAGGTCCAGGTTAACCTGACATTTTTAGAACCTTGGCGAATCATTCATAAAGCACGTCCTAATTTCAGTGTTGCCATACAGATTTAAAAATCAATAATAACTCGATGAATATGCATTTTCTTGAGTCAAATGAGTGTTATACCAAAATACCCCCTAATTTTTATAACCCATATTTGACTCACGGAAACGCACATTTATCGAGTTATTGGTGATTTTAAATCTACTAAAACTGAAAATAAGACGTCATTTATGAATGATCCCTTAACTGCATTGGCCTAGTTGCTTTTCTTGTTTTTTTTTATGGAAAAAGTACATTTTCTGCCCCATTTTTCGCAGTTTGGTGAACCCCTGAGGCTAGCCTACAGTTATAAGTAATGGGTTCGTAAATAGTGATCCGTTAGGATGCCTGTGATTTTTCGTGATGTTTTTTCTATGAAGTAAAAGCAAGTATTTGAATGAATTCGGCAAAGCGGTAAAACAATTTCCAGCTTGTCTGGCTATATGTGTTTTACTTCACTCGTATTTAAAGACCTTAGCTTTCCGTTGATTTATGAATAAATAAAATGTTGAGAGAGAAAGAAGAGTGACTGGAATGGGACCGAAATATTGAGTTTTAAAGTCCACCAACACTGAGGCTAACTTGATAATTTGAATCAGGTTTTCTCGTGTCAGGCTCATGACAAGTCAAATCCGACCCGTTCCTAGCAATATTAAATTCAACAGCAATTTGCTACACGTATGTCACTTCCAGCATGCATATAGCATATACATAGCATCGGTTATCTTATCTATCAATCACGAGTGATTACAGTAATTCTAATGATTCGTTGATTTCAAATGCGAGGGGATTATAATGTCGTTGGTATGGAATTGAAAAAGACTGAACGTTTCCACATAAGAAATCAGTACGTCAGCCAATAATTGTCTTATTAAATTATCATTTTATTCGCAATTGTATAGACGAAATACACACACACGCACGGTTGCCTTTTGGCCTTATATATCACAATGATTTCACAGCGACAACACAAGCAATTTACAAAAAAAAAATGCAATTCAATGATCACTGTGCCGCTCTTTCTAATGCATTCAGTTGATGGGTCAGTCGTTCCTCTTTCGCTTTACGCAAAGCACTCAATCTCTTCGATTTCGTATAATCGTCCAAAAATGTTTGCACATCGACTCGACCGTTGAGGAAATTTTCCACGTGCTGCTCGCATTTTGTATCGGCTGATGAAACAGCAATTTGGAGTAGTTCCTATGGAATGCACGACGACGATATTTCAATTCGTTTGCTAGAGCAACAACTTTAGAGGCAAGGAGAGGGCTGAACTATGACTTACTTTAATATGAAGAGGTGAAAATTCTTCAGTTTTCTCCAAATACTTTTTACTGGCAACGTCCCATTTTTCACCAAC
>JANTFA010149128.1:0-11360 GCA_026413405.1 Phytosciara flavipes | reverse complement strand
TTCGACCAAAACAGACCTGCATTCTGCCTCACAGCGTAGTTTAGGGTCATCGTACATCTAGACAACAAGCTCACTTGTGACTTATGTGCTTGAATTTCTTCCCAAACTACTCAAACTAACTACCTTAGAAGGCGATCGAAAGTTGTTGAATTATCTTTCCTAGCAAGTCTTTATCTTGTCCGAAGGGGAAACCATTCCGAAATTTTTAGGACAGGCCAATGGAAATTTTGGAAATTGGAATGGAATTGTTGGAACGGACTTTAGCTAGTGGCTACCCCTCCATCTTGACAGCGGTTTTCTTTGTCCAAATTTAAACTCAAAAACTCGTACTGAATCAATTTCATTCATGTGAATGCTCATCGAGTAGATATGCCGGCGTCTACAACGCTCATACTTTAAATACTTACACTTGTATGTTTGATTGCCATAATGAGACCAGTTGCAGTTCCCTAAGTATTTCACATTTCCTCTCCACGCTGCACTTAGGAGCATAAAATTAACTGAAAAATATTATCCTCGGCCGCGCCGTTTAAGTCGGCTCAATTCGACAGTTTATCCGCCGACTCGAACGCTATTTCCTTCGGCGCTCATGCCTGGTGAGTTTGTCTTTGCACCTCACCACCGACAACCTATTCGGTGATTAAAACGTCTAAGTGGACGGAAAAGTAATGCTTCCAACAACATCTTAACGATTTCGGATATGAAATCTGTACAATGAACGACAATGACAGTATACATACGGTGACGCACAATTAACATTATCCCAGCTGGTTTTAAGCTGGAGTTAGTGCGCCTATTATGCCAAGAACAATGGCATTACGTGTGTGTGTTGTACTGTACAGATAAGTACGCTTGAATTTTGAAACATTTAAATGATATACTCGCGCTGCTTTCGTAAATTTTTATGCAAATGTCCATAACATGCACAAACACAATAAATAATGTCCATCAATTTGTATGCTTTAGCCGATTATCTAGATAAAGTTATGCTTACCATTACCCTGATGCATGCACTGATTTCAGTTCAGCTGATTGTAAATATTTGTTTGCGGCACTTTCATTATTGATTAGCAATTGAAAGGAGGAACTGAGCGATCAGTTCAAATTGCTTGAACTAAATTTGAATTAACCAAAAAAAAGAAAGGTCAGGGGTCATTAAATGAGCCACTTTGCATGACTAATCACCACCGGTTTTTTTTGTTTTTTTTTTATCGAATTCATCAAGGATGAGACAATTTTATTGAATGTAGCTGTGTTTGTTACCAGTTAGTTTGTCAGTTTGATCAATATTTTGTTATTAAAATGGCATCAGTCACACACCACCGACGAAGGACTGTATACGACATTGGCGAGATAGCATTGGTCCATCGGTCCACAACCGTTGTAATACAAACATAAATCCGTGAGGCAGTTCGAAATTGTAACTTATGCAATTGAGTGATAATGCTTTCTTAGTCACAAGATGTGTTGGGTGTCACTCGAGACAGTATAGACGATCGCATTGGGAAAGTTGTCGAATTACATGTACATAGTCCCCCGCGGAAAGTGGTCATTACATGCTTGTTTGGGGTCCAGCGGAAAGTGTCCATTGCATGTACATGTAATAACAACTTTCCGCATGAAACACCGATTGATAAAAACTACGTTGGACACTGGAAGTGTGCAACTCGCTTTGCTAACTGTTATTTTAGCTCATGTAGTTGCATACCTCGCATCCGGCTGTAGGCTCTACACTTCTTGTCGAAAAGACATTTAAGCTTGTTGCTCAAATACACATTCGTCAGTTAGACTCGTATCACAAAATTGATTCCTCATGTAATGAATGACTTCCGCCGCATCCAACGTAATCTTGTATTGTCACCGAGAAGCATATAACGTTTTTCTCAAAAGTGGGGAGCATAGACAGTGGTACTTTGAGAAGTACTCCCTAAACGTTCACAAACAAGTAAATTGCGAACTTTTGAATCAATTCGCTTCAGTTGGTTAAGCAATCTGAAAAATGGTATTTGTCTGCCCAAAAACCACTGCAGTGCTAAGTATCATCACTCCATCAGTTGGGTTTTTTTTAAAATCCAATCCTCACAATCTTCAAATGTGCTAGGGCCGACACGATTGCCTTTGCTCCAACGGCTCTGCTACTCAATCAAACCGTGTTTATCTTCTCGAAAATTACCTTGTCGAAAATGTTCTCTGAGTTCTCACTAACTTGACAAAAATGTGTCAGGTCTATTGTACTTCTTTTGACTTATACGAATTTTCAATTGATGCATTACGTTTTGCCACGGCAGTGCTAAGTAAACCGGGCAAGAGTGGTCCTCATTTGCTTAGCAATGCTGTGCTAAAAACTGATTGCTGAATGCTATAATTCTTCACGTTTTAAGTGTTAGTTGACTCACTGGGGCAGTTTGTATACGCCAAGATTTGTTAAATCAAAATCGAGTAGATGAGGTTGACTTTCAAGGTTTCTGGGAAAATGATCTGCATTTTCAATCGTCTGTTGTTGGGAAGGGTTTACAGCTGTTTAAGAAATTACAACATTTACGTTGTCGCAGAGTGTAAAAAGATGTGCAATTGCCCTTTAACAATTATTTAATTTGGAGCTTAAGGGCTGAGCAACTGAAATTAAAATATTTTTCCTTCGAGACCGTAAATTGTACAAATTCAGAATTTCCGTTAGTTCGAATTATTGTTTCAACCAGAAGAAACTGTAAAAACTGTCCAAAAGAAGAGCCATTCAAAGAAATTTGCTAAATTCTAACATAAATAGTCGCTGTTGCCATTCCACTTCGCATACCGATCCACTTTTTCCCAAACTAAATGTCGTTTAACGCTATTTCGGTGTGATTATTAAAATAGCACATGACAAACACACACAACCCGTATTTATATTAGCAACTACAGCTAACGACCAAAAGGTGTAAAAATCTACACAATAAGAATTAACTGAATCAATAAATAAATAATTTGCCGAACAAAACATGCATCAACAACGTTCACAACGTACGTATACCTACACTACAGTCAGTCACAATTAAATTATATTTTAATATAATTTAAATTAACAAGACGTTCACGATTGCGTTTATCATGCAAAAATCGTTTACACATTATTAAAACTGAAAACAAAAAAAATTATTTTCCATTTTGCATGTACCTACTGGGTATACTATTTATAGCACTGGGTTCACTGGCGTTGTTGTTGTTGTTGCTGGTTGTTGGTTGTACACTCAATTCAATGCTCATCTCTCATTTAAAGTATAACCGTAGTGGTACACGCGAGTTCATTCAATAATTTAGTAGATAATGTTTTCGTATTGATGGAATGACTAAATAATTAAGCAGACCTTACATGCACAACAACACATCATCCAATTAGAGCCGATTTAGCATTTTTATAATAGGGGTAACTAGCTAGTTGTTTTTCCTCTCCGGTGAGCAGTGTTTATGAAACAGGAAAGATCACGAGTTGCTTGGTCAACATTTTGATGAATAAAAATTCTTTTTTTTTTCAAATAAATTTGCAAATAAAGAGACTCATAACTTTGTTGTATTTTAATAAGTCTTATTAATGGACGCATATCTGAGTGAGTGTGTTTAATATTCATGTTTTGTGGCGTGTCGTAAGGCTGCAGATGGAAGTTAATCCTATGGTCAGAATTTTTTGGTTCACATGTATGTTACACAGGGTTGGCCGAGTGAGCAGATGATGTAATGGGATTTGTTGAAACTTTGAGAAGTAGTAGATGAGACAATTTATTCAGATAAATCTGTAAATCCGAAAAGCTGTGATCATCATCACAAAGCGATTCCTTTTTTTTAAATTCTAGATTCTCTTTGTTTATACCTCAAATTAAGACTTACATCTTGTTCTTATCTAGATATTCATTTTACGTAAGAAATCGTGCAGAAATCGTACAAGTGTTCTCAAAGCAAATCGTTCTACCATACAAATTGGTGTACAAATCACAATATCCAAAATGTTCTCTAAGCATTACTCGGCTGCTTCGTGAGATTTCTGACCCATGGATGATCTCGTAAACAATTCTTCATAAAAATCAAGTTTCAAAATGCGTTGCGCATCTTCGGGGTCGTCATCAGTGCTGTCATCAAATTAGAATAATAAGTTAGCAAGTGCTCACTTCTTTGAGTCAATGGTTTGTCCTATCACCTCAAATACACCTCCTAGGACACACTATTGACTCAAAAAAGTGAGTACTTGCTGACTTATTTGTGATTTTATTCTGTTAGCAGCACTGAAAAAGCGTGACGTGACGTCATTTATGTACGACTCGTTGAGCGAAGCTCATCGATCCACCAGTATTACATAACATTGACCGTTTCAGGGTTGTACTTTTGTCACATTGTCTTCATAACGAGGAGGAAACTACTATCGAAAGCGATGTGGTCCAACTTTGACGTTTCGTGACTTATGGAATGATTTCTGAAGTTGGATGACTGACAATCACTTTCACTACCATGGCTTTCATGACTTTTTGATGACTCTCGGATGATGTTCTGGAGTTCATGTACCTTTTCGTGACTTTTTGAGTGTTGTGTGTTGTGACCCGAGTTAACGGTGTAGTTTCCCGCTTCGGTGCTTAACAAGAGAGAAGAGTCACAATTTCCTATTGATAAAATTGACTTCAGTTTCACTTTGGATCATTAGGTCTCAGAAATTTTACTTTTCATTTTGAATTCTAATTAAAAAAGACATCCCCAACGTTAGTTCTGACCTTTAAGTAATATTTGATCATTATGTTATCAAAAACGGTGACCAAAGTAAGCGATAATTTCCGGCAACCGTTCGCTTTTATTGTGAAATGTGTGAAGAATGAATGAAATAAAAGATTTGAAACAATTGAAGTACTAGATTTTGAGATGCGAAGGGTAGGGCAGGCGCCTCCTGATAATATTTTTCCTTCACGATGTTCTAGTCGAAAGTTGGCAAAATGACAATAACAAAGTGAAAATCTAGTAGCGATTGTTGTTGCTTCATCAAAAAACATACAAAATGTTCATCGAAACATACACAGAATTACATGGCTTCTTTATTACGCAAAATTGATTTTGCAAATGAACATTATGCGATTCCAAGAAAGATATCATTAGAAGGTACACACACTCACACACACTCCATATATATACTTTACATATAATCAACATGCATAACATGAAATAAAAATATGGAAAATTCACCATATTATTACCGAATGCCCCCACGTGCACGTGATTCGTTTCAAAAATTTTGTAAAACAACACTCTTTCTCTCTACCTCTTCTTACATCGGCATCGGAATCGCAATTTTTTTGTTTTTATTCGTTTCGAAATCAATCTGAAATGCTAACAAGAATGTTTACAAATACGGCCAATTGATTTTCGGTTTGGGGAATTTTCTTAATAGGATACATAATACAATTTCCTTCATTCTGTTATCTTTGGAAATCATTATTATGATGATCGGATGGAGGGAGAGCATACATATACGTGAGCAAGGTATCATATCACTTCAATTAAATAATTTCGGGTGCATAGAAATTCAAGTAGAGAGATGGTTGTTAAACGTTAAAAACCATTTGTTTTCTGGGTTTCATGTACAGCTAGGGTGGGTCGTATTTTCATTTTTTTCGAAACCCCTGTCCCTACGTTCACTCCAGAATCGTCCTAGGAATTGCAAATCACAAGAATTTGAATTTATTTTTTAGAAATTAGTTTCTCTTTGGGCACAGGCAGGATTTTTGATTTTCGTGGTAGTGAGGTTGCGTATAACAGTGAGTGATTTCTCTGACACGAGTGAGGTGAAGCTATTACCAAAGCTTGTACTAGTATGTTGGCGATCGAGAAGTCAACTTGGAATGTGCACCTTCTTGACTTTCGCCCACCCTGACTTTTCATGCAAAAATTCCAACTTCTCTTCCTTATAAAATCTACAAATCTTGACATAAAATATCTTGCAAGGTATTCCTGCGTTGAGGATCTAGGCCAGGTACAATTTTTGATATCTTTAGTTGGTTTTTTTAGACCTGAAATTAAGGTTTCTCTGTCAACAATTACTCTGACAATCAAAAATCCTGCCTGCGCCAGTGCCCCCTAGGAAAATTGTATTTCTAAAAAAAAATTCTGGAGATAAAGTAGGGGCAGGAGTTCCGAAAAGAAACGAAAATACGACCCACCCTAATGCATACCGAATCGGTCTGGTGGTTGAAGATATTTCCTTTTCCTTTTCTGTGTGTAAGTAAACTCGGTTTGTGTGTGAGAGAGCAATCTGTCTTGACTGATCTAAATAATGCAACGAAAAAAACAGCAAAAATATTTATCATAATTGTGTAACGTTAATTTCGGTAAAATTCACTTTTAAACGCTTTCATATTCACTCACTCTGTGCTCACTCTTGGCCCGACAAACCGAAAACTCACTTAAAAGTTCTTTGATTTTATCTGTAAAGTGTCATAATATTTTACAGAAATTTGTCTTTGCTTTTTAACTTTTAAGTACATTATTAAATGGCTATTATTATTCAAGTATCATTATATGAGATAACAGTAGTGCGGTGCATAATTATTTAACCCGACAACCAGACACATATGCCAGTTTGTTATGATCGTATTTAGCTCAGATATTTGAGACAGATGACAGACTATACGCATATTTTGTCAACATTCGTTGAATGTAGAACAAAACACAAATGTCGGTTGCGTGGTTAGTTGTATTACGGTCTTGTCTCTTTTAAGTGTGTAGTTTAAAAATGACCTGACGCCCGCCGTAAATTTCGGATATTATTCTCGTTCAAAGTAGGATTTTATCTTCGTTCATGCGTTTACAGTCATTCTGCACTTTAAGAAAGAATCTAATTATCACGGGCAATGCCAACAAAATTGATAGTCTATGGGCTAGTCGGACTAAGGTGCTGTCGACGGCGATTTTTGTTAAACAAATGAAGTAAAAGATTTGTATCAAACAGTAGACAATGATTTCAACTAAGGTAGATACAGATTTTGTCATTAAATCACCATACGTTGTTTAATGTGGTCGAAATTATGGACGTTCAAGGCAAAAGATTTTGTGACTAAACGTACAGACTCTTACATCCTTCATGCATTTTCAGTCATTAATTTTACGAGATCCGAAGTTTCTTGAGGTGGATAACGGCAAACTCACTCCGGATCTGACAGGCATACAACAACAATAAACGAATGGAAAATGCTTTTGTTGATCACAATTTTGTTCCTGAATGTTAAGCTTAGTTTGCCTGTTGATCAGAGATCATTCGCATAGTCAATGTGATGTGAACTTTGAATAGCAGTTTCCGATCAAAAATCACACCAAGATTTGTTAGCATTTTTGACTATTCGATTCCTGTTGAATTGAATTTGAATTTCAGAGGCGGAAGGAACCTTCTACGGTTGAAATATTTCCGTACCTTTCAGTCCAATGCGACCTAGTTCATTTAGTCCAAAGAAATGCGTCATCCCTCGGGAAAGGGTTTGTGATTTTATCTCTCTCCTAAAGAGACGGTGCTAAATAATTTAACGATAGCCCAGTAGTGGTATATTATGTGGTCCAGATAATCACAAACCAAATCTACTCTCTTTGACAATTACAAACATTTTTTGTTGATGCAGCTATATTGCTTCTCCTCGCTCCTATACTACACCAGAAAGAAGAAAATGGTGTGTGTTTAAGATACGAATCCATTACATCCTGTCCGTGGTACTCGTGTGATAGAAATTTGATATTTCCATTCAATATTCAAATTTGGAAACTTGATAGCAGCAGCCCCCATAACTCTCCGATTAGTGTCTTTCATTTTTATGATAGTCAGCAATAACGTATCGATTACAATCGACCTTTCGGTGTTATAATTAAGCGATTATGGACTAGACTGCGATCAATATCTTTCGCATTTTAACATAAATTCAGACCAAAAAGAAAAAAAAATTGAAAGAAAAAGAAAAGTTTTCGAACGTGCCACAGGCAATTAAATATTTTTAATCCAGTAGTTTATGGATGCGCCCGTAAACGATGCAAATTTATGATTTTGTTTTTATGCTAAAAATTTATACCGCGCACTCTTTCAATGAGATGTGTTCAAGATGCGGTAGAAATGGTGCGTCGAATGGTTCAATAACATGAATTCAGTTGTTGTTCGGATATGATGAGGAATATCTTTGCTTCGTTTAATTTGAACATTAACAGTGAAGGAGGTACAGAAAAGGGTTATACAATGACGAATTTCAAGGAACGAACACTATTTTCATTTCCAACTTTTTTTAACCCACAATTCGGACAACTCCCAAATTGTATGATTTTGTTCCGTTGACATTTCTTACCACAGACTTACAGAGACTAGAGGGTTGCTATAGAAAAGCTCGATTAAAACAAGCTAGAAATTCAAGAAAACCAAAAAGTTTTTAGTTTGTCATTTTCCGTATGTTCAGCTTTACAATTTCCTCAATTTTATGCAAGGTGTTGTTCCAACCACCCGGTCCTGGTGATTTCAACCGAAAAACAATTAAATTGACGAATTTTAATCGAATAGAATGCCATTGTGTACCACATGAGTCATGTGACATGACCGAGGGGTGACGCACTTCGGGAATAAATGGAATAAAAAAATTTATTCACATGTATTTCTTGGAATAAATGGAATAAATTTCATAAGTGCGTCACCCCTCGGACATGACCTCAGAACTCTTGAACAGTACTTCGTTTTTCAATCGGCGAACCGTCTTCAACTCGGAAGCGCTGCTATTCTATTGAGAATTCTGTAAATGTAGTAGTCCATGACCTTGTCCCGTGATTTACAAACTTTGCATTGAAATATCTCGAAATCTATGAAACTTTTCTTAGATGATGTTTGATTCATTCGGAAGAGGATCATTAGTATATCAGATGAGGTTCCATGAAAGCTGCTTTATGGAAAATCCCATCGGTTCCGAGCTATTTTAAGACGCAGTTTTCTAGTCACGGGACAAGCTAGTGGAATTAGCCATAGAAAATTGATGCCGTATAGCTCTCTAGATTCACAATGTTCTCTTCAATTTCAAGTTCTCATTTTGCGCTTTCAGAAGTTAAAAAGCCTCAATACAAGCAACACACACTCTACGGAGAATAGTGGCAAAGTTGAAATTCTGCTTGATTTTTACATGTGGTTCCTGTGGTCTAATCGAAAAGTGATGTATGGAAAGTGCCCTTTATTTTTGATGGTGAACAATTCGTCCATACATCACTTTGTTCAAAAACTTGAAAAATAGCCGCAAAAGATTTCCTTCATTTTGACTCCGCCACCATTCCTTGTAAAATGTGTGAGGCTATTTATTCGAAGTAACTCTCTAGTCTTCATAAGTCTATGGCAAAAAAATGACATTTTAGCTGTCTAGAATGGTTGGATCTAAAAAGGTGTTTCAGATAACAAAACAGTGCCACTTGGTAATCAAATCTGACTGTAATGGGGAAACAAATCACTTCGACTAATAGAACAATTTGTTATGTTTTTTCGTTGAAATCAATACGTCTGCTGATTTACATTAAGAGTCTGAAGTCTGTTCCTATTAAAATCTATTAAAATGGTTGCGATACATTTGCGCTACCCTTAAGGTACATATTCATTATCTTTCACAATCAACGAATAAATACGTACAATTTGGTGTGCACATACAAGAACAACAGCAGAAAAAAAACGTTGTTTTTTCAAATAAATCGGTAAAAATAAATCAAAGTCAGATAATATAAAATATAATTGAAGGCTATTAGGTGTGCAATTTACTTTTGACATGCATAATAATATTACATTGTTCAATGTTAACTTCAAAATATACATGTGAGTTTGTGTTGTCGTTGTTTCGTGTGTCGTGTCGTTTCTTTCTGGCCTTTTTTTTTGGTATGTTCATTCCGTATATTTCCACACACAAGAGGATAACTTACATTTTCCACACACATATAGCCAACAAAAGAAACATTTCTTTTGAATGGGAAATAACCGAACATTATTCCAACCATATGAACTAAACTGAAAAATTATATTAAATTGTGGTCGATGTTATGTCTAGATAGATATGGTGTGGTGTTACTCTATAGTCAATCGCTCCCATCAAACCAAACAAACAAAATGAAAGACTTAATTGAACAATTTTTCACACTGTGTTATTAACCAACCGAATGGTTAATACTTTTCTTTCTATTTGGGAATGGTAAAAATGGTTTTATTTTTTCATTCCTCTCTTTCGTATATTTATAAATTGTATCCAACTGTTTTAATTTAATTGGACCACACAATAATATCCGAAATCCTACCGACAACCCGAATGTGTATTTGTATGGAGAGAGAGATGGAAAAAACCCGTCTATTATTAAGTATAATTTCACCAAATACCCACTTTATGAAAGATTAAATTCCGAAATTATTGTAAATAAAAGGGATGTAAAACTCAATTTAATAAAATTAATATGAAGCGAATGAAGACGAAATAATGAAAATATGAAAAAAACCACACACATGTCAGCTAATTTTTAATGTTTTATTTATTTAGATGGATATTTTCTTCGGCAGTTTGGGTTTTTTTGTATTTTCTCCATTACAGAGTTCTGCGAGCTATAAAGTTTGATATGTCATTTGTAACACACTCGAAATTTCGAAGCATACAATAGTGAGCCAAGCAGTTGCTTATGGCTAGGTAGCGTCCACATATTACGTAAGCCTGATTACGGCGTTTTTAGGACCCTTAGAACAATGGATCGCTCAAGCAATTCTTTTGTTCTTTTTAGGCATCGACCCACTCAAGCGCTTAAGTAATATAGACGATCCCCTATGAACGACGAATTCTATGTGCATTCAGTTTCGAAATGTTGATTTTAGCACTAGTACGCATTTTAAGATGTTTGCTGAATGCTGAAAAGAGAACATTTCGAAACGTTTTGTTGCAGACAATGTTTTCTGCAAACCGTGTGTCACAATAGACATAAAGCAGTAGTAGATTACAGCAGATGAGGCCGGAAGTCATTGATTACATGAGGATAATTTTGTGATACGGCTTTAACGGTACGAGTGTGTATTTACATTGGTTGCTGTAAGTGATTCATAATTTCGGTACAATTTATGAGTCTTGCGAACTCACCTGTGTGTTTTAAGCAACTTGCTTTGGAAACTGTTGTTCGACAAGTGTAAATTCATACCTCGCCTTCGGCTCTACACTTGTCAAAATAACAGTTTCCGGAATGAGTTGCTCAAAACACACAAGTAACTTCTCAAGAGCACGTACAAGAAATGTAAATATCAAATTCAGTTAGACTTTTGTCGCTCAGTTAAATCTGTCAAAGTTAACTGTGAGGTTAGATTCTTCACGACCTTTTTTGCTCGTGAAGAA
>JANTFA010149117.1:0-11360 GCA_026413405.1 Phytosciara flavipes | reverse complement strand
AAACCTCGACCTGCTCATGTCTCACACATCTACAATATTACGTCGATCGAAACACAACCCGTATATGTGCTTTTCAGCATATTGATTTTTAACACAATCTGCAATGAGTGTGTTTAACAAAATTTCTACCACCCGCCTTCGTGGGTGTCTTAACCTGTTGTTTCCCCAACGCTATATACGTAGGAGGTCTTGCCAAACAGGCAATCGGCTGCCACATGCAAAAATTTCACCACGCCATACAAACTTAACTATGGTGAGTTTTTTTGTATGAGAGAGGTGTGACACCGTTTGCCTGGAAAAATGGCGGATGGCACTACCTCCTTAGTGTATAAGCCTTGTAGTTTCACAACCTTGATTTTTCCAAGGTTGTGAAACAACAATGTAAGATACCTCTGAATTGATCACGATGGTGGTCACACGTATTTTTTAGTGGCTCTTCCATTGACTTGAAACTTTTAAGTTAGAAGAGAACTTTTTTCTGAACTAAGTTTTTGGAGAAACTCGACTGAAGTTCAGTGACTGGACTAGTCGATTTGGTGTGCCACTCGCCTTCGAGGGTGTCCTAACCTGTTTTTTTCAAAACCTTGGATTTTTCATCAAAATGCTCCTTACCATCTCTCTGTTTACTTTGTACGGCTCGGTAAACATAGCCAGCTTCACTGCAATCAAAGTACATGAATTCAAAATCCAAAAATCGTCGGTGTCATCTTTGAATCATCCGTTAAAACGATTTGTTTTGTTTTTATTTGGATGTTGCCGTAAAATTTACTAAAAATCACCGAAAAAGTTTCTATTTTTGTCAATCATGCAGAGAAGCGGCATTGTCTATGAATTGACAAGCGATATTCGAAAGTTTTCCGTCTACAGAACGGCAAACAAACTGACATTGCTGAAGAAATCGTTGAAAAGTTTGTTCTTTTGCTGTTCAAAATTTTTTGATTGATTTGAGTCGATATGCCATCATCAGACTTATAAAATGACATTTTAACGTTTTTGCAGCTGACAACATTCCATACAAGCTGGTGCTGTCAATATTGGACGTTCATAAACTCAATTCACCCGTAATCGACCGGCAGGAAATTAACGAAGAGAAACTCGAAAATATAATACACGACGCGTTCTTTGCTGCCGAGAAACAAGGACATTTTACGAGTGAATGCATCGAATCTATAGCACGCACCTTAACGGAATATCTGCTACAACTATTCAATCCGTAAGTCATGTCAGACAGTTTTCGAATACCATGCGCCACGATGGCTCAAATTCCTTTTGATTCCAGAATCAATTCTGTTCGTGGTATCAACGAACGTTCCATCCGCTTATATGACTTGAAACAGGCTCTGTTAATACTGTGCAAGGATGCCACCCAGGAAGACCTCATCTACGAACATTTTTCACTGCACTGTGATCACAATCGATGTGTGACCCGGTATCGGCTGAAAGAGATGCTTGCAAAAGTGGCCCAGATTTTGTTGCACGTTGATCGTGACTTTGAAATGGATTGGAATCCAACCAATGTCATTGACGAATGGTTTTCTAAGGTATGTCCATTTTGTCACAGTGAATCCATCAGTTGAATTGAGCCCGAAAATTCCGTTTCGATTCAAGTGTCCGGGCATTGTTGGTCTGAACGAATATCAATTCTCATCATTCTGGGTGGAATCGAAATCGATATTCCGTCATTACGCCCAGCTGATGGCTGTATCGCAACTGATTTCCGACACCAAAGACATTGTACATCCGGCCGTCGATTGTTCGCTATGCAAATCAGACATACGAGGACTGCGGTTGCAATGCACCGTTTGTTCTGGCTACTCGCTATGCTTTCAATGTTTCTGCACGGACACAAACACCGAAAATCATACGCTGTCCCATCGAATGGGAGATGGCTACATCTTGAACAAATGCCGTCTGTTCTTGAAGAAATTCTGGGACGTATTCGGCTGCAAAGAAGGCACAGCACCGGGAAACATTCAATCGATCGGAATGACGACAATCAAGACGAACTTCAATGCATTTCGGCAAGAGTTCACAACGATTACGAATCAGAATGTTTCACGGCAGAGCCATGATTTACTCTTTTCTAGTCGACGGAATTCACATCCAATTGAATGTAAGACCGAACAGTGTGACGTAAAACCTTCGTGTATACGACTTCAGTCTATTCCATCTCTATACAGTTAACTCAGGCAAATTGTCGTCGATAATCGCAGTAATTCTATCCGAAAATGAGAAGCTGAGCGCTCATCTCACCGAGCTGAATGGCAATGGCAATGATGCAAAGACCAAGAAAATTATCGAAAATCATTTGGAGACTCTGAAAAGAGTTGCGCATCAACTTGAAGATTATTCGGTGAGTCTTCAGTTTTCCATTTTATTTCTTTTGGATTTGATTTGACAAGAAGAATTTCGTTTCATTCTCAGATGCGTTCGACGGTATCCCCTACCTCAAGTACACCATATCGCAATCCGTCCATCATTCGAAAATGTAATTCGCAAACGGATGTATTCCTATCGAAATCATGTAAGTAACACTTTGACCACCGTGATCAATGCTCAATATTTTATAGTGCGTCCCGAGTCTTTTTTGTGTCTGCAATTTCGCTATTGATTTGATTTTTCCTTTTCTTTCATTTTAAAAAGGAAAAACCAGACAGTTAGGCCTGACTCTTACATTATCACACGATATGACTTAGTTGCAGTTCGTAACGTGAATTTAAATTTATTGTGAAAGTAGCTCCTTAGACTTGTTTTGGCACCAGCAGAAATTTCGTTCAATTGGCCGGTAATGGTACTGCGATGGTTTACAGTATTCAGCACCCATGTCTGAATATCCGCTCATTACTCCAAGCTTCGTGTCTTATTTTGTGTGGACCGTACGGAATCGTGGACAACCACCTTCCCCCAAATGATATACGCAATTTGTGTACAGTCCCCTTCCAGATCTCAAGTCTAAAATATTTGAATGCAATTCGTATCGTCCATCGTCCAACAAAATTGTTTTTAATTTTCGTTTATCACATTGTGATTGGTCTTTAATTAGCGCGTTTCTTTTCTGTTGATTTAGTTTTAGTTCGTTAACTGTTGAGTACCAAGGGTAAGACGAATAATGTGACAAAAACGACCGTAGTTATCACGGGATGCGATTTCTATGATATTTGGCTTGGTGATTAATGATAATGGCGTAATGATGAACACTTATTTCGTATGAGATTTTTTCCTAAGGATTTGAAATTACCGAACCGTACGACGAGGTTATTGAGACCACTAGAACATTTAGTTACACTGTCAAATAAGTTGAATGAAAATGAATCTTTGGCTAATGTGCAAAGACCACAGGGTCCTATTCGAATGTGCAAGTTCAAGGTCAAGGCTGATCTGAGAATCTTTTTCTCGTTCCTAATCAAAAACCAAAATCCTACCAGAGACCAGAGGTGTGGATAGATCTCTGACATCGACCATCGACACCTAGTTGATGAGAGGCTGTTTATAAATTACGTAATGTTGTTAACGGAGGATCTTCTATTTTGTGACATGGGGGAGCGAGGTTTTCACAACAAATGCGTGAAATTGTTGTTATAACAGTTCGTCAAAGTGAGTGGACTTCCCTGCAGCGAGCTTCGTAGTAGAATTATATTCAGACTTCTCTCGTGAATTTATCTCAGCTTCAGTCCGTTAAGTGAAAGCGGCGGTACTACACAATAATAGTGACCAACAATGACGAAGTTTAAAGTAGAGTAGTCCTACATTAGGTTCGCTCTGACATATGTCGTCCCTCGGTAAAGTATCTTGGTTGAGAACGTGTCAATGTGCAATGAGGCTCGCAACAAAACATAGCTGGAGTGTCACGCTTTCATTCAAAAAGTCGTACAAAAAATGGTGCGACGCTTACAGATCCAAAACAGAGCTTGTCGCACAACGCGATGTCCACAAGAACGAAATATTTGGTGGTGGTTGGGCAAAGGGAAAAAAACAAAGCGTTACATGACAACCCGGTGAAGGGTGGTATTGAGCTCGCGTGACGCTAGCGTGACAGAGGGAAATGGGGTCCTAAAATTGTCCTTTTTAGCGTTACGTAATTTTTGAACTGTCCCTGACACCTAACCTAGTCAATTCACGCCGTAAGTCGCTTCAAAATTTGAATTTTGAGTGAATTGATGAATGAACAAATGAATTGAAAAGTGAATGTCAACGTACTCTAGTATGAGAATATCGCGAACATGGGTCATACAACGCTGCGTCTGCGATCCGAATATTGCGTTTCTTTTTAAATTTCAAGCGGACTTACGGCGTGAATTTACAGACTGCAGAGCACAAGCATGTCACTAGTATGAACTTCATAAAGTCTGTTAGTTAGACTCGGAATTAGGATATTCAAGGTCAAAACTGAATGTTGAAGGTCTGAGCTACGCTGAAAGCCAGTGGTGCAGACAAGTTATCCCAGTGTTCACTGTGTTCAGTAGCTACACTTTGAACATTTTGAATTGTAATTGGTCGTCAAAAAGTGCCTTCATGGACTGATCAAACCTCATCAGGTCACTGCACTTCAGTTCTCAGTTCTGGATGCTACTGGTTGACGACTACAAACTATTCGAAATGCTTGATTTATAGCTACTGAATACCGGATACCTGGCCCATACCATTGGTACCAAAAGGATTCGCTGTTGAACTAAAGAAATCTGATAGTAAGCCTCATCTGTTACGATTCTAGATGTAGCTGATCTCAGTAGAGAATAGCTTTCACATGGGCTATGCTATCTAGTCAGGGCTCATCGTAGATCGGAGCCATTCACTGTTATGCTTCGCCTTTCCAACCACATTTAAAAACGAAAATTACAATTTCTTTCAGTGAAAGGAGCTGAGATAAACAAAAGCTTCCTGGAACAGAACAATTCCAGTTTATCGATTGGCGATGTTAGCTCATGGTTGCATACAAAACGATCGTCGACTCTAATCAAAGACAAAAAAGTGAGAGATTTTCTTATTCCCACTCCACCCACTCATTCGATAAACCGGAAAATGTCCCATAATTTTTCATAGGAAAATCTACCAACGGTTAGCGAGGATGGTGGCGAAGCTGGAAGTGTAATCGACACGAATATGCAAAATTTTCGCGAACTTTTGCACATCGTTAAAGACATCATCGAAGACACGTACAGCGACAACACCGAATTGTCTAAGGCAACCACTCAGTTGGAAAATGTTCTGGACAATTTCATCGATGTGGAGGAGAAAAAGCGTAACAAATCGTAATGTCGTCGTCTCTCGATTGTTAATTTGCAATCGAAAATTATTTTTATTTGCTCGGAATGCAATCGTAAGTTTAAGAGGAAATTTTATATTTTGAATAAAGAAAATCGAATTTTACTTTTATAAAATCGGAGTCGTTTCTGTCACTAGTCTCAGAATCAGGACGTGTGAAACTGTGAGATTCGTAAGCTGCAGCGCTAAAATTTGATTGTCCATTGATAATGAAAAAGTGTATCGGGGTCGCTGTACCGTTCTATCCCTTTTCGGGTGAACGAAGGGATGCGATATTTCGTGTCATCCATTTTTACTGAATGAAAATGTCATCAGCGTTCACTCTACGACCATTTTAAATTTGACGAATCGAAATCATTTCATTGCTTCTTCCTGCTGTGAGTCACATTCTTTACGGCTAAAAATACACTCACACAAAACTCCCCCATGACCGCTGCTGTGTGTAACACACAAAAATGACTTTGATGTATTCGACTGAACTCCCCAGCTAAAAACAACATGCCACACTTGTTACAATAATGACACGGGCAAACCCTATAATCGAAAGTGTAATTTCCCATATATATCTCATCATCGCCTGGCATAATATTGAGACATTTGAATTGCAAATTGATTTGATTGTAACGATGGAAGTAATGTACTTACTGTGATGATGATGTGAGTGTGTGTATAGCGTATCAGCAAATCTAATCGGAAAGGAGCGAACGAGAGAAGAGGAAAACCATAATCCGTTGCCTCCTTGGAGTGCGGAAATGATGTTCAAGAGTGTTTCGTTGATTGGAAAAATTTACTTTCCCAATTTGCTCCGATTCTTAAAGCCGCACTAGGATGCCGGTTGACACACGAGTGCATTTCGTTATTGAATCTTCCCATAAAGTACCTACAACCAGAGTGTATCATTTACGTGCCATAACATTTGATAATGTCACCCCCTCAACGCTAGTGTGTAGCCCATGAATGGTGCTGCTGTGTTATCTTCGAACACGGTCGTTCAACGTATACTCACGCATAACATACACCAAATGCAAATATTTTTCAGTAATTAATGTTCCAAAGCCGGTATATAATCCACCTGAATATACAGTACAATACCCATGTAACATAGCACGTAAAGTCAAGTGACTAATCAGACACATACTCTGTTTAGAAAATAATACTTCCTATGACCGTGACATACATGTACGTGCTATTCTATAGTGTCAATTTGTATACTTAATTACAGCCTCGGTCTAACAACACATCAACTTCAATATTCGAACCATTTTTTTTTTAATTATAGAAACGAAAGCGAAAACTTTTGTTTTCAGGTGATAAGTACACACAGAAGTTTGATCACATGGAAAATATAAGGTGTCAGATCAATGAAATACAATGTCTTGGGATGTTTTATTTATATGTCGTCGATGTTATATTGGAAGTGTACTTTTCTCTAGGTGAGAAAACAACGATGGAGCGTCGTCGTGTTTCCTGGTTCCAATGAGCGCAAGTGTATAATGGCAATTCTAGTAAATTAGAACTTTGAGGCGAAGCCGAGGTTGGTCAACTCACAAGAAATATTTGTCCAACATTCGTTTACCATTGTTCAGCGAGGAAAAGTTTCGGAATCGAAAGCGGTGAAGTAAATTTCACTATAGCGAGCTATATTGGATGCTTAGTTCATCACTTGGCACACTATCAAATTACGTACGTAAATGTGCATTTCGTATTTACGTAATTATCGTGATACTAGTAACGGACGGTAAAAGTGGTAAGCGGTTGTCCATAAATGACGTTCACTGTTTTCCCTCTCCTCTGCGTCCACCATTTCCCAATGCCTTTAACATGGCGGGTCCACTTTGGCCAGACCTCCCTCGCTCCATCAAAATGGACATCATTCATGGACAGCCTTTAAGAACAGAGAGTGTTTGTTTGTCTCGTGAAGACAATGTGCCTAGTCTAATGCCCATATCAGGAAGTATACCGTTCACGAGAGTGACACCAATTGCCTATTTTCAAAGCTTCTTCTCTTGCCAATTACCTTTTTTGTATGAGAATTCCTCCTGATTCTCCTGTCAGTAGTGCCTCGGCCGTCGCTCGATGAGTTACACAAAATTACGTAAATATGAAATGCCCGTTCTACGTACGTAAATTGAAAGTGTGCGTGGGATGAAAATTTTGTGATAAAAGGAGCATAACTCACAATTGAGCAACCCCAATGCTCTGTCTATAGCACCGAAGCTAACTATAGTTAGACTTAAAGTCATATAGAAAGTGCCAACATCAATTAAAATGCACGCAACTGTTCTGAAAAAAAAGAGACGAAGAAGCCATGGGATTTTTCGAAGGCGATGTTAGTTATGTACTTGTCCGGAACAGGGACTGTCTACCAGTGTCCGGTTTAACACCTTCGGTTATTATGAACTCCCATCTTAAGATAGAAAGCACCTTAATGAATTCATTTCAAAAACCGTAAGATTCCAGTGACAGAGTCAGCAGGGTTCGAGAGTTGAAAGCAGAGAATCTTCCATCTGTGTGTTCGCTTCCTCCTAATAGGCTGGAAACCTCTCACAACTCGGACCTACCTATCTACATTTGTCCAAGAAACAATTACGCTGAAAGCACACGAACAATTTTTTGCATTGCTGGGATATCGGCAATTATGCTGCGTCTAAACGGTCTAAACAATGGAAAACGCTGCATTTGTAATTGTCTATGCCGATGACGCAAAGTGTGCTCGTGTGTGCTTTAAGCTTTACCGAACCAAGTACATAGTTCAAAAACACACGAGTGAGTCTATTTTGGTCGTGAATTTGTTTTCCGCGTATGAATGAATTCCGCAGTGCAGCATTCAAAAAAAAATGTAATCTCTGATTAACTACCTGCCATATGTGGTAATAATAAAAGCCCATGACCTTGTCAGACCGTGACTAACAAAAAATTGTATCGTTAGAACCATGTCTGAGTCATTCGAAAGCGGATGATCAGAGTAGTGTGATAAGGTGAAGTTTAGCTCAAAGAAAATTCCAACCAATTCCGAGATTATAAATATTCCAAGACCCAATTTCATTCATCAGCGCGGACACACAAGGTCATTGAATTAGCCGAGAGTAGAATTCCACGAGAAATGGATCACTTTAGTATGATGAGTCTATGTAATACAGTCAACTTTCGCATCATGACACAGGCCGAGTAAAGATTCTCATTTGATTAGCTCCAATTCATTTTCCGATAAAAAGCAGTATAACGACAGAGAGGAAAACCTTCCAAGTGTGTACCGAACACCGATGCTACGAGATGTTCCAAGTAATGTTAAGTAAAAAGACGAACTGTTTTTTATGTATTTAACGAACACATGCTTGTTTTTATTTGAATAAAAAAAATCGTTTTTCTTGTTGTTGTTGTTTTTTTTTATAATAAAGGGAATGAAAATGTGTCTTTTTTTGGAGGTTGGTAGTGGGTCAGCGGCTGTTTTCTTCTTTTTTTTCTTTGGGCTTTTGAATGGGAGATGGGTGAGTGTCGCGGTTGCACAATGTGACTAAAACGATGACCCTTGCAACTGGATTTAAAGAGATGTGTTCATCATGATATATAATAGGCGCGCAAATTACATTTTAGTCACTTTTGGTTTTTCCTTTTTTTTTTTAAGATGTCGCTTGCTTGATGATGATGATTGTAGGAGAGGTGGTGTGCACTGTCATCAACATATTATGATACCGAAATGGAAAACAAGAGAACCAAAAAAAAAAAGAAAGAACAAAACGAACTTTTACAAACGAAAATATTTTATAATAATACTTTGCCCAAAAAGAAAATCAACCGGTGTACAAATTATTGTTTTTTATGTGTTGGGGTGTTGTTGTTTTGGTTGGTTGGTTTTTGTTGGTTGTGTGTTGTGTGTGTGTGCTTTCAACGATTTTTTTTTCGTTTATAAATAATTTATAAGAAATTGAACAACAAAACAATAAAAAGGAAAAATTATAAAAAAAGAAGAAAAGGAGAATTGATAAATGACAATAATCTGTTGTTTGTTTGTTGTTGTAGTTTTGATGTATTTGTTTTCTGTTGTTTTTGTTTGATGTTGCATTTTTAAGTAAAAATTTTTGCTTTTGCTTTTTGGAAAATTTAGAAACATTTTCGGTGAACAATCGATGGACCTGATTCATCGTATTCCTGTTTGGAGATCCACATCTGTTGGAATGTTGACAGTGATGCCAAGATCGATCCACCGATCCATACGGAGTATTTACGTTCTGGCGGTGCAATGATTTTGATTTTCATTGTCGATGGGGCCAATGCAGTGATTTCCTTCTGCATGCGGTCGGCGATGCCCGGGTACATGGTGGTGCCGCCAGACAATACGGTATTGGCATACAAGTCTTTTCGGATATCAACATCACACTTCATGATGGAATTGTAGGTGGTCTCGTGGATGCCACAGGCTTCCATACCCAAGAAGGACGGCTGGAATAGGGCCTCTGGGCAACGGAATCGTTCGTTTCCGATTGTGATGACTTGGCCGTCGGGTAATTCGTAGCTCTTTTCCAACGAACTGGAGCTAGCGGCTGTGGCCATTTCTTGTTCGAAATCGAGTGCGACGTAGCACAATTTCTCTTTGATGTCGCGGACGATTTCTCGTTCGGCTGTTGTGGTGAATGAATAACCTCGTTCAGTCAAAATCTTCATCAAGTAGTCGGTCAAATCACGTCCAGCCAAATCCAATCGAAGGATAGCATGTGGCAAAGCATAACCTTCATAGATTGGTACGGTGTGGGAGACACCATCACCCGAATCCAATACGATACCGGTGGTACGGCCGGAAGCGTACAGCGACAGAACGGCTTGGATAGCGACGTACATAGCTGGCGTGTTGAATGTTTCGAACATGATTTGGGTCATTTTCTCTCGGTTGGCTTTTGGATTCAATGGGGCTTCTGTCAACAGGACTGGGTGTTCTTCGGGTGCGACACGCAATTCATTGTAGAAAGTGTGATGCCAGATTTTCTCCATATCATCCCAGTTTGTGACGATACCGTGTTCAATTGGGTATTTCAATGTTAGGATACCACGTTTGCTCTGGGCCTCATCACCAACGTACGAGTCCTTTTGTCCCATACCGACCATGACGCCTTGATGACGTGGGCGACCGACGATGGATGGGAATACTGCACGGGGTGCATCATCACCGGCAAAACCGGCTTTGCACATACCGGATCCATTGTCTACGACTAAAGCGGCTACTTCTTCGTCACACATTTTTTATTCTGCAAAAAGAAGAAAACGAAAAAAACAATTAGACTCAGTCAACAGTCAACGACAGTCAGTCTGCGACTAACTTATTATGCAAAAAATTGATCGAAACAATTCAAAAAAAGCGAAGAAAAATTATTTGGATCCGAACGGTTCAATCAGTCGCAAAGAAATGTGACCAAAAATTATGAATTCGAGTACGTTTAAAGAACCTTCACACCACCATTCACAGAGAGAGAGAGAGAGAGTGTGTGTTTATTACAATCTTCGATCACATGAATTATATGGCATTAAAGACGCAAAGCCGACTCAGATAAGATAAAAACGAAAAAGAACAGAAAAAAAAGTAAACGTTTTGTGTGTGTCGGGATTACATCATTTCGTTTTTGGTGTGGTATAAAAATATTGACGAATGACGACGACGACACGATGATATTGATAAAAACCGAAAAGTGTGTCACCTGATTTGGATATTACCAAAAAATAACACGAAATTTGGATGATTATTTAAGGCAGCCCATCCCCGCTCCATGAGGACAATGAAACACTTTTTGGGTGTTGAAGAAACTGTCCGTTGAAATGCGGGGAGCTCGGTGTTTCATTACCGCACTACATTTCAGAAACTACTGACCTTGACAATGAATTCATATTGCCGGCCATGAGCTTTTTATAACAATCCACAGAGCAACGGGGAGTTGCATACAGATGGATGAGTGATTGTGTATGTAATGTGCATACGGTATGAGAGTGTGGGAAATAAAAATCGAATCAATAAAATTGAATTCAGAGAGACATTGCACTTGAAATTGTGTAGAGGCCCCCCACCCCCCGTCCCGCCCGTCACTCACTATATAATCACATCATAGAGTCAC
>JANTFA010149106.1:0-11361 GCA_026413405.1 Phytosciara flavipes | reverse complement strand
CGTTTTTTCATTCAGGTTTCAGATTTTTACAGACATTTTCCGGCGTAAGACCCTTGACTTTCAGTCAAGGGAATAATTAGTTAAAACGGGTGAACCTTCCTTATTAAATCAAAAATAAATTCCGTTTATGGGCGAAATGCGAATGGAATATTTGTCAGCCGTACCGAGAAAGTTTGTTTGGGGATTTTGTTAATTTTATAGGGGAGATTATTCCACTTTATGGGCTCATTTTCATTCATGATTATTCTGCCCAGTAGTTGTAAAATTTCTAAATTATTTTTATCAAATGCATAATTACCTGGGTGCGTTATTAGTACCATCTGATAAAACTGGAGGCGGTGGTGGTGGAGGTAACCCAATATGAGCTGGACATCGATACACTCTAGAGAAAGTAATTAAAAAATTGAAAATAAAATGTTTCAAAGCTTTCGATATGTTTCGTTTATTTGCATACCCAGCCAAATGTTCGCTACTGTGACTCAAGTATGACCTTGACGGATAAGAACCAACAACGTATGGACCACGTTCGTCAAAATCTTCAGGACATATCGATCTGTAATGTTGTCGCAGGTTTTTAATTATATTTCGTCATATTGAATGAGGGAAAGAGTTTTATCGTACCTCGGTCCTTCCAAGCGAACAGCTTCTTCATCAGCTGCCATCCACGTGTATCGTTTTGCATCGCCAGGATTTATAAAAGAAGTTGGCCTTCGCCGAAAATAGGAACTTTCTAAATCGTCATCGTCATACTGAATAAAGTCATTCGTTTGATTGGGATACCTGAAATTTGATGTATTGTGTCTGTGACGAGGACTCAGGCCCATAACCAGGTGGTGCTCAGAGGGGGTACTACCAAAACTCTTCTGACCCTTCTAAAATTTCTCTAAAATTTTTTATTGGTCGCGTCCCCTCTGACAATATGGTTTGGCTACGAGCCTGGGTGGGCTCACAAAAATCTAGTACGTCGAAAGCTAAAATTTTGTTCGTTCCCGTTTCTTTGCTTTCAGAAGTAAAAATCAAATCAACTAAAAGAAGGGTAATTATAACCAATTCAATGCTGCTGAATGTGAGCTCGCCAAGGCGTCGGTAATTTTATATCGATGTGTATTTGCCATACAAAAACAGCACAAAGAATGATAAAAGAAAAACGAAAGTTAATGTTCGGTATTTATACCGATTTCCGTAAAAAGGTTCTGTAACACCTCACACATCTAAGGGTTGACACATTGATAAGGGTCTCACATTACGACATTGCGCTGAGCTGAATTGTTTTGTATAATTGACACAATTTACTCTCTCTCTCTCTGTCTTTCGTTCGCCGATGTATTGCTTTTGATATAATGTTGTCATGTAGTTACATACGGAATGCGGGTGTGTATACGGATGATCTTTCGGATTATGTCAAATATAGGTAAGGTACACACGGATGAGGTGTATTATTATTTGTCAATCAAATGTTAAGGTTGGGAATTTGTAAAGAATAAGGACAATTTTGTAATAAATTATTCATGGCCGAGCTATTCTTTTGTTTTGACGTAGATAATACCAACATGAATCATGTGAGTTATTTATTACGGAAACGTTTGATGCCATTTTACTGGCTTGGAAAAACTTTTGAGTTTGTGTAACGTTTTCGGCTAAAAGGTTCGTGAGTAAGAGGAGGAATTGGGGGGGGGTTGTTTCAAAAGGATGCGAAAGGTATAAAAAAATCATAACTTCCAGCCTGTATCAAAGATTCAAAACGGTCAAAATAAAATCAGAATATTCCTCTAAAAACTACGACCCAATCAGCGTTGTTTGGAGTTCTCTATCAATCAAATGTCTTACCTTGGATACTTGTAAAATGGTGCATAATCAGCTAGATTCTCATCCGATGGCGCTCGTCTACCAACACATACGCCAAGGAACGATTGTGGTGCTCCTCTACCTGACCAACATCCAAAAAATCGATCCCGTCTAGGCCGTTCAATTGAACTCAACTGTCTATCAGATAGGCAATACTAAAGTATTCGCCAAAAAAATAAAAAAAATTCTTTTTTTTCAAAGATGTTGTCCACATGTTCACATTAAACAGAGAATTGAATAGAACAAAAATATTTCATTAACAATAGACCATAGCTCGTAAGTGAGTTAATGTGAAGGCATCGTCTACGCTACATTTTATATGTCTAAGAAAGAAGCATTCGGCTCGAGTAGCAACAGTTGTTTTCTCAAATCGTACTTGAAAACGAAATAAAGTCGAATATTTTGACCATAAAAATAAAAAAAAACATCTTCTCGTGCATCACGTACGTTTTGGAAGATTTACCGCATTCAAAGTGTTGCAATGTCGAACAGAAAACCATAAGCGCTCGCACTAGTGTATCGATATCACGAACACAAAATTGATAAATCTTATGAGATTTTTCTCAGCTAATTAAGTTTGAAATAAGAGCGAGTGTCGCTTAAAATTTTCATTAGCTCTGCTAGCCTCACAAATTCCAGACCAACACAATAGCACAGCTGTACGTTTCCCTTTTTGTTGAATAGGATTTGGCACATGACCGCAGTATGCCTTCACATTAAATAAATGAAAAAAAAAGCTCGAAACATAAATATTATTCAAGCGCAACTACGAATGGAAAAGTTTAACTTTTTATTTATGGTTCTGTTTATAAAGCAAAGTATGGTAGTTGACCGTGATTTGCGGAATTGTGACACGTTTTTGGTATGTTGATTCAATCAACGGGCCTACTGCTTGAGAGCCCTTTGAATTGAATTGCAAAACAAATTTTCGTTTAAAAACTTTGCAAGAAAGGGTCGTATATAAATGACGTCACGCTTTGCCAGTGCTGTCATCAGATAAAAATTCTTAATAACTCCAAGAAAAGTTCACTTTTTTGAATCAATATCGTGTCCCACACTCCATTTAGGATGTGTATTTGAGGGGTAGGACACACCATTGACTCATAAAAGTGCAAGCATGTCGAGTTATCAGTGATTTTAAACTGATCACAACACTGAAAAAGCGTGACGTCATTAATGTACGATCGCTAACGCTGAGGGGTAGTACACAAATGACGTCACGCCATTTTATTGCATTTTTGACTCTCCTTCCCCTGCGTCACACAGAAATTGTCAAATTTATTAGAACCGACAGGCTTCCTATGACATCCTCTCCAAGCGTGGCGCCATTTGTGTACGGTCCCTACGCGGCTTACAGAATTTCGAAATAGTTGCAAAAGTTGTTGTAGGAAACATTTTCCTTTTACTAATTCCTCAATTACTTCAGGCGGGTTAAATTGGGATCGTGATTTGTAATAGTAGATTATCATCATGTAAGGTGACTAGTCGAGGCTAGGCGATGAACTCGTTTATTTTGATATGTCGGCTCTCTGCAGATAAAATAGCGCAGCTTCCAAATCTACTGTTTAACATTAACTTACGTAAGCAAATCACGGTCAACTTGTTGTCCCGCCTATAAATCACGGCCAACTACCTTACACAATGAACATACTACATTGATTGAGTTTGTTGGTAAACCAAAAAAAAAACGAAAAAAAATAAACGTCCAGATAGATTTAGGATTAGTTGATTTGGTGTCGCCGGAAGAGATTTATTTATTGAGGTTTGAAAAGCTTGACCGGGGAAAAATTTAATTTCAAAATAGCCGGAAAACGTCCGACAATAAAAAACCAATAAATAAATAAAACATTTTACGCTCAAAATACCTGTTCACGAATGTCCCCTTTCGAATAGACAGAAGTCTTCGGAAACAAAACGGTTGAAGATGGACGGGTATTTTTACGACCCATGTTTTCATCTTCCGAATCGTAACTGCGACCCGATACGTGAACGTGGTTGTTCTTTTTTTCGAATGCAACGTTTTGTTTTGTTATTTTAGTGGAACTGTGGCAATTAGGAAATTAATTCTTTGATTTACCTGTGTTAAGACTTCAATATTGCCAAGTGAAGCTGCGTGCTGTAGGCCTGAAAACAGAAAGCAAATTCAATAGTTTCATAGATAAAACTTGGACAAAAACAAATCAATTTGATAAACTTTTTTACAACATCTTAGCATGTGGTCATACGTTCTGCATATATATGTGGGAACAGACTGCGGCTCAAGCAAAGGCTATAATATCTTTCAGATAAAAAAATGAAACTTAAGCAATAAATATTGATAACATCGAGATTTATTGGCAGCACGCTTAAATTGAAAATTGAATGAGAAATGTTCGCAATAAAAACGTTTCACTTCCCTTCCCTGATGATGGTGTAGAATTTTGCAAAAAGTTTTTTTTTTATTAGAATTGCCAGAACTTATGGACGATTCGGAACGCCTCCCTGGTTATCATACAACGCACACATCTAATATTTTATATTTAAATTTCGAACTTTCCGTCCGCACCCTTATGAAGCGACCTTTTTTTTAAACGTAATATTGGCGTCGCTCAGACCAATGATTAACAATAAAGTCGTGATTTTGATGGTTTCGATCATTAATGCAGAACACAAAACGGAATTGAGTTTTTTTTCCAAATTACATTCGAAATTTCGTTGCAATGCTGCTAATGATACAACCCCTAAATGGTAAATGTGACGCAAGTTCAGTGTCAGCTTCAGAACTACATGAGGGAACCATTTCGTGATAAAGACAAACTCACAAGTGTGTTTTTGAACAACAAGCTTGGGTAACTGTCTTTTCGACAAGTGTAGAGTTTTCTTATTCGCGCCGAAGGCGAGGTATGCTACTACTCGTGTCAAAATCACGAATTTCCGAAGCAAGTTGCTTAAAACTTGTCTGGTCTGCTGCAAGGTACATGAAAAAATTGAATTTCACATAAGAATACAAATTGGAAATTGGATAATGGACCAAAAATGTCCCAACATGTAATGGATCATTTTTGCAAGGGGTAGCAACATAATAGTTGCATAGTCGCATAGTTGCATCACAAAGTGGCACAAGGTCCGGTTTTTTCCTGTCTATCTGGCAAGACATCTTTGTTTTTCAATTGTGTGTTAACTTTGGAGAGTCGCAACTCCACGTTTCTCAAATCGTCGTTTTCATCAGACCTATAACGAAAATTTCAGGCAAATCTGAAGAAATGTTTCGAAGTTAAGGTCGACAAGATTTAAATAGGAACTGAAGTAACGTTGGAAGCTTCAATTATCTCAAAATGATTTATTTTGCATTTTTCCATACTTAAAGGAGTCTAGTCTCGGCCAAATCTCAACCGATTTTGACGTGTGATGCTTCGTTGAATTTGTACGGAAACATAGAACACGTTTGGAACCAAAGAGGAGAGGCATATAATATTACCACAACAGCATTCATACTCCGCGAGGGAGGATAGGTGGATTGTCTTTATTTTAAGAGGGGCTGACAACAGCAGAGATGAAAATTCGCCGCATGCCATTAGGCCATTACGAAGATGGATCACATCAAGAGTCAACATATTCAAGGCACTTCAAACGTAAATGTGACCATCATCGATTGGTTCGCTAAGGTGCATACACACGATGAAAATAATGTTAAGGAAGTCCCTTTCAATAGCAATCCCTGCAGTGCGTAGAAGAGAAATGCCAAAGCATATCTGGACTAACCAAATGCGCCAACAGGTATGGGTTGACGCAAGAAGAGAGAAAAGAAGTCGCGAATATGTGGCTCCTGAAGCGTTCGATGGGAATACATTCCGGTCATCATTTTAATTAAATTGTTGAACGCTGACCTGAAGGCTATAATAGCCAGAAACTCAGGAAATGTTTCGAAAATAAAGCTAAGTAGAAGAAGAGGACTTACGTCACGGCGCCCACACTACCCCGGCGTCATGATATTAACCGATTTTAAAATTAGTTTGTCGAAACATGAATTTAAAATCGAGTAGAGTGCTTTTTAAGTGGCAATTAACCTGCACATACATTTTACCGGTGAACTGTATATGGATAAGCTTTTGTAGCAGTCAGCAAGTGCTATATCAAAATGAAAACATTATATATCAACGCACACTCGTATCGTACATGGATCATCACTCATTGCAAGTGGAATGAATTAGGACTAGCCGAGAAAAAACTAAATTCCGATACTTGATACTCAATATTCCTACCTTTTATTCGTTCTTCATTTCCATCTTATATAAACGATAGCACGTGCGTGCGTATCCCTTTTCAGTGATCATAAACAACCACAACTTCTCGTTCAGAGGAGAAAGAAACGTATGCGTATCATCTACAACATTGTCTACTCCAACCAATTCAATTTTAGTAAATTGAAAACGAATATAAACCGAAAAGAGAGAAAAAAAACTGCTGACACTCTGACACTGAGACACATACATATCAGCTCAAGATGTTCGTCTCGACAAAATGCCAATAATCGAAGTTCTTTTTGTGTTCTCCTTTCTTTCTTGTGTGAATGCCGATGGGAGGGTTTCTTCTTCACAATACTTTACAACAAAGCTGTGGTAAAATGTAAAACTTATTGCTTCTCTACATTCCATATTTCTTTCTATCTTCTACTGTCTCGTCTCCGTGGTAAAATCAATTTTAATAAAATTCTGCTGGTTATAATATTTAAAAAAGAGAAAAAAAAACTTTTTAGCAGCACAGTATACCACCCATCCGCCGCAACCCATTGTTAACGTATGCACGTCGGATACGAAATTTAACAAACAACAACCGTGTGGGCGGATTTTATAACAGATATTGAAAAGTCTTAAAATAGAGACATTTATTATGAAAGTGCCTCATTTTAAAAGTAATTTAGGGTTCTAAAAGTTTTGCCATGGCCCGCTGTAAGAGAAAGTTTTTGGCATATAAAGTATGCTAGAGAAAAGAAGCTTAAAAGCTGTTGAATGGATGTCAAATGTTCAAGGCATGAGAAAAATTTAATGCTGGTGCCATACTCCGGTATATAATTTAAAATCGCAATGGTTACAACTAGTACAGACAGTGCCAAATTCTAGAGAAAGATTTTTTTTGATATTTTCAGGGGTGGCGTAGGGGAATGAAGACAATGAATTTCTGTCCCAGGTGGTTTTCTTTACAAAAGTTGTAAAATCACCACGCGATCAAGATTAGCGCACTGTCTCTTTTTCTCAGAACTTTGTTGAACATTAAAAATTACAAGCCGTTGGGCAAGAAGAGTTGCAGAGAATTTCGTCTCTAAGGATTAATCACCAGTTGACTTAAAAGACATCAGGACGCCAAATTATTGTGAACAGGTTGGCTCGGTGGTAACATACTAGCCTGCCACCAAGAAAACCCGGATTCATACATTCTGTAAAAGATTTTTCTTCACTGAATATCATAAAAGTAACGTTTCTAGGCGTACCCAAGCTTCATAATCTGAGAAGTTGAGGTGTCTGGTGCCTTCAACGAACCGGACACAGAAGAACGGCAGCGGCATGTATGACGTCACCCATACACGATGAATTCTGTATACAAAATATCTGAGCTCATTGTCAGCTGAGATATGAATTGGCGGCAAATAACTCTCTCTCCTAACAAACTCTCTTTTTGTCTTTCTCTCTCTGAACTATTACTAGCATGAACGTGAGGAATATTTGAAGGCTAGTCGACAAGAGGTAGGAGCAAATTGCTCCAAGCAATGAATAAAGTCTAAAAAGTAATCGAACACTAACTTTTGTTCTAATTACGATTTCCCACTTTCACATTACACTCGGTAACATCTATAAACGGCATCGGTTCAAAAATTTCTTATTTCTTTCATTTCTCCTTCCTCTCTCATTTACCTATGTACTCGTTATGGAGAAATGAGAGAAGTAGGAGAAATAAGTAATTTTTGTTACGATGCCGTTTCTAAATGTTACCGAGTGTAACTAAAGATAAATTAAAATGTATCAGAGCTAACGACGTTGGTCTGGCAAGCGAGAGAGCAGCAAAGCCCCAAGAAGTATTTGGCAAGTGGAAGAATATCCTTGATGATCATGGGTTAAAAGTTAGTGAGTCAAAGAACGAATACTGTTCCTGCCATTTAGTGTTCCACAAGCCGCTTCACCAGACATAATGATCAACGGCAATTTTGTTCTAACTTTTAGTATAGTTCGGTATACCAAATTGGCTTTATAAAAAAAACTTATTTGGCGGAATCAGATTGGCAATTTTCTATTCCAATTCGATCCCAATTGTTGTATTGCTCACGTCTACTTACACATGAATTTCACAAACGTTTAATGATCAACCATCTCTAAGCAAATTTTTTTACATCGTTACCAGTTACCATCTGTTATCGATAAGAACGTAGTTCACAAGCGAATGGATTGTGAGTGATAGTGGTGGTGGTGATAGTGATAGTGACAGTCGCACTGTCACGGCCTGCAGTTGAGCATTTACCATATTGAAATTCGCTTATTCATCTAAAAGTCTTCAGGCATTCCACTAACTCACTTTTCTCACTTTTTCCAACTATTTTCAACAATTTGTAAAAGTGAGGAACTATTCACTCGATTTACAAACTATTTTCCACACTTTCTTCAAAGCTCATATTTTCTAATTCTAATTCTAATGGTCATATTTTCGTTTCATTAATTGCAGGATTATAAAGAGTTGGTGAAAGACAACCGATGCGCCAACAACGACAACAAGAACAAAAAAATAAATGGAGATTTGCCGCTAATGATGATCTTATATGGCAAAATGAATGTTCGAGGAATTGAAGTAGTAGATTTGAAATCAATATTTTGAAAATGCTCAAAGCAAGTAATAGACTCGATAAAAGTACGGTGCATATGTTCGCCGTCTGTGACTGCTGTGGCTAATCATTAGTTTTAGAGCAGCTATAGTAATAAGCTTAGATTATTTTTAAATTATTTAGGACTCTCATTACGACTAAATCAAATAACATTAGCTCGTATCACCAAAGCCTGTAAATCTGACGTTCGTCAAAGTATTGTACATGCTAGAAGCTAGTACGGAATGCAAACAGTTTGTTAGTATGAGACGCTACAGCAAGCCGACAAGTTCAGTAAAGCAGTATATTTCACCCAACGCATCTGTTTAGCAAATCCTGTGAGAAATATCTCGTTGAGAATGAAAGTATCGTTTTTGGATCTTCTCGTATACAGCGCAATGATCAATTTTCCATCTGAAATGATAATATTGAGTGATATCGAGCAAGCTATGAGAAAATTCGGAACTACGCGAGACGAACTTTACAATTTTTTTTTCGATAAATCAACCCTTGTTATACGTCAAATAATGAAAGTTTTAGCATTTACTAAAGTTCACCAATCAAGCAGAAAATTTAAAGAATACCTAAAATGCCAGAAGGAAATTCATTTACAGCGACTCAATTTAATTTATGGGAAATTTGACACAATATTCCGTTAAATTTATCAAAAATACAGCTACAACCGACGACGACGACGCGACGATGAATTTATATTATTATATGATGCGAGAGCGGAGTGTTTGGGTTATGTAGAGAAAAATGATTTCTTAAACTTGAAAAGTGTATGATGTAAAACGTTTTTAAGAAAAGTATGTGATGACAAGATGTCATGTACATACAAACATACGGTAGGTGAGGTAAATTTCATTTCAACTTCCTTTCAAGGACGAGCTATTCAATTTTTTGTCAAAAGAAGAAAATACAGAAATATCATGCGAAATATAAAATGACACGGTAGAGTGCTCCTTTCCTAAATGCTTGAAATCATGATATTTTCAGATCCGGTTACAGGACCTTGTAAAAGTTGCATTTAGTGGAGGTCTGCATTTTGTTCAGTAATCTCTTTATGTCCAAATGAGGTCAATTCCTTAGTACGTTGGTTCCTGTTATATCTTTCTGACTTGGAATCAGAATGCTCCCTATTTTCCCACAACCGGGAAACGAGAGGCAATTTTGGATCAAACATCTGATCATTTTCATGATCTCAATTCATCCTAGTTTCAACGGCGATTTGGTGTAGAGTTGAAACTGAGTGTCAAATAGATGATTTCGTGATCCAATAGACCACTGTATAATAGACCACTTTCCACAAATACCGACCTCTGTAGAAGGGCAAAGGGCGACTTGCATGTTATAATGTATAGGAAAAGTGCAGAAAAGAGGGGAAAGGAGTCTGAAAACTTGTAAAAAGTTAGGACAGGATTTGAGGATGGTCTCCTATGTCGAATCAAACTTTTGACACCATGCTGCTTTCTTCTTTTTTAAAAACCTTTTTTAACTCAATATGGCAGACTGATGTCAAGTTTTAGAGTATTGGGAATCGATGTGTGAAGCCAAATGGTAACACCTGACATGTCTCTGGTTTTTGTAAACAAATGTTTTCTAATTCAATCAATGCATTTAGTTGTCGTGTTGTTATTCTTTCATGAAAAATATACGAATCTTATACAGCACTTAACTTTTCAGAAACCACAAACGTATGTCAATAAATTTGTGGTACATCTAATACTTCGTTTGTTTTGCAAGAATATCACATCATGTTCGAAACAAAATCATCTACTTCATTTGTTAAAGCATACATTTTCCTATAAAGGAAACGGATCGCCGAGGCAATAGCTTATTTTGAATGTAAAAGTTGGAGATTTTAATCTGATGACAGCACTGAAAAAGAGAGACATCATTCAGGTACCTCCCTCAACGGCCCACTTCTTCGTTCACACAAGTCGAACTTCGCTATTTCAAACTTCGGCAACTAATCCTCGTGAAAGCCAGTACAGTACATTTCATTGAAGATTTCATAGGTAGATTTAATAGCCGCTGAGGGGACTATTACATATATAGCAATCCACGACCTTGTTGTCCCATGACTAACAAAGTTTAAACCAAAATATCTCGAAATCCATTAATAATTTCTTAGAGCGCATTTGATTCATTCGAAAGAGGATCACTAGCTTATCTGGTATAAGGTTCCATGAAGGTTGCCCTGAGAAAAGTCTCACCGATTTCCAAGACTCAGTTTGCTAGTCATGGGACAAGGTTGTGGATTGCTGTGAATAGTCCCCTCAGCGTGGTATGGTTCATAACGAATATAATCGAGTGATGACTTTGAAGTTCGAAGACAGATTTGTAGCCATTCCAAAAGTCATACAGCACAAAACGTAGGCGCATCACAATACTGCTACGCCACATTAATGATAAATTTGCACGCAAAAACATAATTATCTTTGCGAAATTAATCATAGAAATCACTTTAATAATCGCCTTTGAGTTTTCATAAATGCAATTAAATCTTAGTAAATTTCGGCAACATAATTTCGTTGGACATTATAGAACGGAAAGCATTTCACTGGTGGTCCCTAACTCTTTATCATTTTATGTGAAGCTATTAATCTCCATAACCTGTTTATGTTATGCAATGAATAAATAATTTGCTAAAATTTATTTTTTAATTAAATTTTGGGGTCGACGTG
>JANTFA010149095.1:0-11362 GCA_026413405.1 Phytosciara flavipes | reverse complement strand
CATAAAGTCTATCATCATTTCCACATCACTCTTGAAACTAGACTGAAAAATTGGCAAAGGCAATGCAATGCAAAAAAATTCGTAGATTTTTTTACTGCGATACGAAAGAAGAAGAAAAAAAAAACATTTCAAATCGAACACGATTATGGGCAGAGTTGATTGAGTGAACTAAAAATGCTTTGAATTAACACCTTTAAATACCATAATTATATTCGGTATATTGCACGATATGCTGGATGTACCATAAAAACGCATAAGATGGTTAGGAGAGCGAAGAAAGAAAAAAAAAATTTAATTTTAAAATCCCATCTGGCTCACAACAACTCATCACATTTTATTAAATGAATAGCGCGATCTAATCTGTTTTGTGGGTCGATTGAAATGATCATTTATTAAAACCATAAAAAGTGAGGATGTGTGTACCATACAACTCGTACATAGAAAACTCGAAGTACTAGAGAAAGAAGAAGAGATAAGGGGGACTCGTACGAGTAATGTAAGACGCGACGCATAGCTGCTTGTCCATAAAAGGCATACATACTCTGCAACATTGCATCTTTAAATCATTTCATTTATCATCCCTTGTTGAAATTGCTTACAGCAATTTCGAAAGTCCGTCAAAATCAAGTTGAATTTACTTGAGATATGGCCAGAAAAAATGCAAAATGGTGGCTGGTGGCTGGTGCCTACAAAATGGCTTGCCTCTTTTACTCGAACCCCACTCCTCCTATACATGTCTACGCCATTATTGCACGAGCCCATTTTCTTAGGTCATCGAAAACAGTTCTACCACTTTTCGGTCGTCACCTTTCAAACAAATTTTTTTTCACAAAATCGGCTGAAATTTACTTGAAATGCTGACAAAAAACACCAAAATCCAAAATGGCGGCTGTCAGCCATATTTTAAGGCCACCGAAAACAGTATTACAACTTCACGGTCGTCATTATATTTCAAATCAAAAAAATTCATGAAAATCGGATGAAATTTACTCGAGATATCGACAAAAAACTCTACCTTCACTGTGCAACCTAGTGGCTCAACTCAGACTCACTCTATGAGCTCTATTTTCCGAGTCCGATATCTGATAACTTTTTTGGTGTAGTCAATACCTTCCATTTGCACCATCAATGAAGTTTCTGCGAGCAATACCGCCGGTATACACGAGAAACCTCAACTCGACGTCTGCTAGCAAATAGCACTAAGTCGAACATATATATCTAGATCGGCCTGACCAATTTTCCTCATTTTCGAACTTGAGCTAGTATTTGTGATTATACATCGAGGAAAAAAGGAGGATCAAGATTGATTCCGTTTTATTTAAGTTATCCTCTTCAATGACAGACATTTTTTTTAAATTGCTGATTCGACATCGAGGGGTGACCACAGAAGATTTGCCCTTACTCCAAGGTTCGAATTCAACGTGTGGCAAACGTAAGAGTGAAAGCATAAGACCCTCGCACTTCGTACGGGTCTGAAAAAAAAGAATCTGCGTGATTATTGGATGTGCTTATTATCGAAAAGTTCTATCAATAAAAATGGTTGTTTTGTATACAAAAGTCATTATTTTATGAAGCTCTATAAATAATATCAAACTCTCTACATGTACGCTTTTTTTTGTACTTCGATCATTTCCAATTTGCTCTAAAATGAATCGATGAAGAGAGAGAAGAGGAACAAAAAGTTGTCAGATTGCTTATGAAACATTTCATCCAAATGGTACGTACACCATGTCTTCTCGAACCGAACATATTGAAGAATGTCTTCGATAATTTTTATCTGTCCTATAAAAAAAAAAACGCTGGTTTCATACATAAATGTTACCTACCCAACGGACAATTTTTACCTTTTATTTATTTTATTAGTCTTTCTATATTTGCGATATTACATTACAATGTAATAGTGCGGACATGAAGCACTCCGAAGATTAGTTTTTTTTTCGCTTTTATACTTCTCCATAAAAATTGCGCTGATGAAATGAGATCCGCAGTCCAGTCAGTAGACATAATGTATTCACATTTTCACGATCAGTTCTAGAGGCGTGATATAGATGGAGAAACGGTCATATCACTCAAACGTTTACGTGAAACCGATTGATTAATCAAAAAACTAAATTTCGATGAATGAAATAGTTATTTCGTTGCCTTTTTTGTAGCTACCAAGGTAGGTGTTTTCTCGCACTAGAGGTCTATTGTTGATTCGATGCGAAGCCGAGGTCGGCAAGACATTGTGTGCAAGAATATACCGGCATACCTACTTTGGTAGAGGCAATGTTTTCTGCAGTCCAGGCCATAACCACACCTTTCCAATGCAAAACTAATTTTCTACCAAATACTTACGTGGAAACAAAACTTAATTTGAATGTTCTTGAAGACTGCTTCATACCATGCGATGTGATGTAAAGCGACGATTTGAATAAAATCAAGTAGTATTACGCTTCTGCAGCTGAATGGTTAAAACCGTTGCTTCATGATGAGAATGCTCTTGATGTCGGGTGTTCGAAGCTTGGTCTCAGCAAGATTTTTATTTACAAAAAATTGACGGGTTGACGAGAAGAGCTCGATTAACAAACCTATCAAAGCTATCAGTGAAAAAGCTTCACTCATATGACATCCAATACATGCATGAAAAAGGAGATGATTATGCAACGGTGCTACAAAAACTGGCGCTTCAGGGGTCTCTTCGTTGGTATGGATAGAATTTTTCGTTCGTTCAGTGGTTGTGGTCTATGTTTTGCATTTCAAGTGTACTTTAGCTCGTTGAAATGCATCTCGCTACAGAAACACTGTGTGCAACAAGTTGAGAAATGGAGTTGTTTTTGTTACACGATGTGTGACACATCCAGTGACAAAAACAACCCCATTCCTAAACTTGGTGCATAAAAAACTATTTAGGTACACTAGTGACCTAAAGTGACAATTTACACATTTAATGGCAAAAAAATGATCTACCTCTCGGTTGCATAATTGTAAAGGACCAAGTAAAGCCAGCATACGTATGTGCGTGCTTGGAAAATTCATTCAGTAAAGCTTCACATCTTAATAACCCAAAGGTGAGAGGTGTTAGGATAGGTTAAGTGGACTAATTGTAGATAAGAGATGTTACTCGAGGGTTTTGAAGTTGCGGGTTCGAAATTCGATCAACACAAGATTTTGATTTACGATGAATGGAGTGATGAGTAGATTTACCACAAAAAAAAAACTTGCATGAAAAAGTGCTTTTTTTGCAGCACCGTTGCAGAAATGACTATTTTCCTGTTAAAATATCATTAATGCAAAACTTAATGAATCAGGGCAAACAACCTATGATGTAAATTAGAACGAAAGAACGCAACAGGTGATTTTACTGTTACTATCGTGTACCTGTAATTTTTCATCGGACATTGGGAGGGACAAACGATATGGAAATGGTATACAATGTTTCAACGGTGTGTTGAACCGAGTCAGAAGTCGTGGCAAATAAATCACACAAAATGTAATTTGTCTGCAAAATTTGTCCTGGGGAAATTTAATTGTTTTTATCGTTACCTACCTAGCTAGAACAACGGTCTTAACACGCAATTATACATTCGTTTTGATTTGTATAATTTAATTTCTAACCTTTTTTTCCCCAGCCCGGAAGTGATGAGAACCCGAATTCTTCGGTAGCTTCAGTATAATGACGTTACTCTTCTTCTCGTTCTTGGCATAAATAAATTGTGTACAACGCAAAACATTCAGCTTGACCGATCTAACCGTACTAAAATGCTTGCACATTCGTTGCGGACAACGATACTTACATTTATTGAGACTTATGCTTTTAGTTCAGTTCACAAATTCGTATGGCTTTAGTGTGTGTGTGTGTGTAAATATCTCGAAGTCTTGTCGATACATGCAGCTCAAAGAAATGTAATCAAGGTAACAATTAATTTCTTTATGCTCAAACTCGTTGTAATTATAAAGCGAATGCACATCCATATGCATTAATTGAACTCGATGCACATAAATTCGCTAGATATTATTATGTATGCTGAGTACATGTGGTCGATAAAGCGTTCGGTATTATAACCATACAAATGAGTGTAATGTCATTTGGATGATTTTTCTTTTCAAATTATAAATTAATCCGTGAATCGACGACGTTTCTATCGAACCACTGGCTTACACTTTATTACCGTATTTTCATGGAGCTGATAAGAATGTATTCATGGAGCTGATAAGAATGTAGCAAGTCATCTAACGCCGCCAGTATATGATGTCGTACCAGTGTGTCTTAACACACTAGTGCGCTAAGGGATTTGCAAGGAGTTTTATCGCACTAGTGCGAAAAGTGCCACGTGTTGTTGACATCACACTATGATTTTCTCCATTACATAAAACGTTGCAGTCATGTTAGCCGATAACTTTTAGATAATGAACCAGAGAATAACTTTTCTCAGTTCAAACAAATCGGCTGGATGCAAAGTGTTTCACAAATCTTATGCCTGTGTTATTATCACACACGATGTTTTGCCAACCTCGGCTTCGCAATCTGATGAAATATCGATTCTATAAATCTTCGTCTTCTCTTCTTTGCTTAATTTTTGCAAAATTTTTCCTGATTTTTTTGTTACTTCAACTTTCACGGTCGGCGTGTGAAAATTTCATTCAAAATTTCATGGCGTAGCGGGTTCGAAACATTTTTCTCTCTCTCTCTCTTCTTGCGTCAATCCGAATCGGCGGTCCTTCGGTCGCACTTGGTTGGTCCAGCTTTGCTTTAATCTTCCTCTTTTACTGTGGGGATTTTTATCGAATATGGGTTTTGCCGACGCCGACGACGGGTTTCTTTTATGTTCGAAGTGCCTTGAATATGTCAAACTTTGATGTGATCCAACTTTGTTGTTGTCAGATCTCTGCTGTGGTCAGACCTCTGCTTTTGTCAGATGTCTGTCAAACTTTTCATACATTGTCCAGCATTTTGAACCATATGAGAGCGTTGTGTAAATTTTGCCCTTAAGTGATGATAAGATACGCTCGTCGAAACAATAATCTTGAATTTGTTGTCACTTCAGCCTGTTCACGCTGATCCTATGATTTAAAGACTTAGTCGTCATTTCCACTCTTGTTTCAGTTGCATAAATAACTTGAATATAAATCAAACTAAAAGTACGTTGCGGTCGTCGTAGCCATCAAACTATATAATCCATGAAACAATTTTGTTGTTGTTGTTGTTCGACTATTTTTTCCGATATCGCATTGACTGGAAAGTGTCGGCACATATAACATTCCTATAAATGGACTTCATAATATAACGGTGCTTCAATTTAATACCAGAGATTGAGGAAAGACGGGTGATAAAATAAAAAAAAAACAAAAAATTTTGCCACCATTCACATTTCGGCTGAAATGAACGATTTACTTTCAAAGTCAGGAATGTTTGATTGAGAGGTTGGTGTCGTTGGTGCCTAGGGCTAGGCTTACAGAAATTCAGAGCGAGATTGGAATGATCATAACCGGAATCATTGCTTTTCAGTTACTTATCAGCAACGAAAGAAATTATCAACCTTTCAGCTAAATAATGTTTCAAGTACATTGACATACAAAAAAAACATAAGAAGACACTGTCAAAACAATTAAGCCATGACGTCTCCTATTTAACAATGCTTTACAAGTTACAAGACCGATAAATGCATACGGTAACGCACTGTACATTGTTTGTTAAAAGACAATTCGCATGTCTATTAAACAACCGCGAACAAATTGACTTAAAACCATAAATTATATCTCCACAGCGCACAGATAGGATGGGTAAATTACAAAATATTTTACCTTACATTTCAAATAAATGTAATATCACTTTTCTGCCGCGCGATTAACATAAAAAGAAACTCTCGACATACACCACACACAGTAGCAGTAAGTATTATTATTACACAGGGCTAATTGACAGGTTCTATATATTCTCTAGCGTCTAGATTAAAAAACCATAATGCTAAAACACTTGCAAATTTTTTTATACTCGGAAAACAATAACGGTGCGTGCAGTTCCTATAACAGTTCTCTTGCAAAGTGTAAAAAAATTCTTTAAACAACAACAGCAACGAAAAAAGCAACAAAGAAACGAAACGAAACGTTGTTGTAACCGACGAAAATATTTGCAATGAGTTGAGTGTTTATGTATCGCATGTGTGAGTTTTTGAATCTAAACTAAATAAAAAGAAAATTAAAATAAAAAATAAATTTGTCTAGAACCAGAATCCGACACAAGGAATGTATAAATCACGTTTTTACTGTGTTTACATATAATTTATCTTGTGTGCCTTTAGAAGCCATATAACTTCTACTTCTGGGATTGTTGTAATGTGGTAAAAGCGTTACATCTTATGTTGTGTATTCATATGTTGATGATGAAAATGATATACCTTTAAGTTAAACATCAAACATGCATAAGTACAAACAATAAGTTGAGACAAGGTGTTTATGCTTCATGATTTTGTGTTATAAATATTTTTTAAATAAAATATCATTACCTGTCGTGTAGCCGTACCGCTGCATGTGTGTTCATATAAATAACAAATAGATTTGGTATGTGTGATCAATATTTGAAATATTTAAATCAATTTGATTTTGAATTAACACAACATGGAATGCACGGTCTTGCATTGATAGACGGTTTCGCTATATCACGTACATCAGACCGTCATTTTCATGACAAAGGGGCGCATTTGATAACAGAGGTCTCGTATCTTGCTTACAACTTCATTTCCACAAGACCTGTAGCGGTCAAATTTTGGTAATCAATTATGTAAAGCCCAAGCTTCCTTCAGGTAAAATTTGGCTCGAATCGGACATTCAGAAGCGGAAGTATAGATGCTAGATAGAAACTCGAGGTCACTGAATCAGTGATAGAAATGTCGGATATGAATAACTGTTTCCAGTAAAAGCCTTCCTCCTGCCTTCGGACACGTATGGTTGCTACGTGTTACATGTGTCACAATTATACGTACTAGGTACTTTATTTTTATTATTAAAATAGCTATCCCCTACATTACTGTCGATGATTTTGCACGGAGGCCTCCATTGGGCCCATTGTGCTCACTATAACTTATTTGTTTTTAATCGTTTCCTGTTGCATTGAATCTGCCTGTGCTAAAGATGTAGCCCAGGATGTCTTGTGGATGTAACTCTCGAATCATTGTGTACCTGATTGTGTAATTACCCAGGTATTTTCTTCTATGGTTTATGAAAGCAGGACACTCATATAGAAAGTGCTCTGCGGTTTCATTGTGATATCCACACAGATCACAACTAGGGTCTGTTCGTTTTCCAATTGTCCCAACATTCCACGGAAATTGCTGAATGCTAGGTACTACTCGTGACTATATTCGTGTCGGTCGTATATTTATACGTCAGACTTGATACAACGTGGATGTCACACTGTAGCAATCATGATGTGTCCGATGTAAGGTAGGAAGAGGCATCTTGGCAACCAGTTATTCAGATCCGACGTTACTTTCTTTATCAAAACATACGTTCTCTAAGCTTGAATTGCTCAACAAAATGTCAGAGGTTCCAACTTATGGTTCGGAGTAGAAACAGTTCGACAAAATATGATTTTTTATTCAATGACACGACAGACTGAGACCGAATGAACAGAATTTTTTTGATTGATTCGCTCAGCTAGAATTTATGAGAATGCTAAGTCTACTACTTCAACACAGAAACATATGGGGAACCGGACGAGTCGTGTACTGCATATTGCTAGTCCATAAAAGACATACTTCTTGAACTACTCTGCAGCATTGGATTTTTAAATCATTTCCATTTGAGCTCAGACTTTCGAAATCGCTGTAAGCAATTCTAACAAGGAATGAGTTTAAATGAATTGATTTAAAGTGCCATAGTGTTGCAGAGAAGTTTGAAGATTCCTTTTATGGACACTACTCGTACGGGTCTCCGTTATGTTTTTTATTGCTGATTTGCATCTAGTTTTGGGACTTGTTTTGTGATTCTAATTAGATGCCGCAAACGACCAAGAAACAAGTCCCAAAATTTTTGAACTGCTTCTGTGATTGTAGTCCCGAGCTACATTGGTTAACATTTGTCAGCGACGACTATTATTACAATGTGTCGAATTTTCGATCAGTACAAACTCGAACGGCTTTCGATTATTTTCGTTTATTAACCATTTACGTGTGGCTATAAGTTTGTTACCGGTAAGAACGACCAAAAAGTAAATGAAAAAACATTCGGTCTTATAAAGCAAAATTCATGTTCAAACGATTGAAGTGCAAGATTTGAAATCAATATTTTGAAAATGCATTGATCAAAGGAAGTAATAGACCAGATCAAAATACTGTTGCCGTCTGTAACAGGTTGAATATTAAATTGTGCATTCGGGTATGAAGCAAACAGTCGCTGTGTTCACACCCAGAATTTCATTTACTACGATTTTCTTTTGATGCGACAAGCTTCCACAGTTGTTTGAATAAAAATACCCGAATCGGGAGACTGAAATTCCAATGACTCAGTTTGCGATTTTAGTTGAAAAGCTTACAATGCTTTTCACGACCATGGTGATCAAAATAACCATAGTCCGGTGTATGTTTCAACAAATGAAGTAGAAGATTCAGTTTCGCCCATTAAGGAAGTAACAGATTCGAAGATTTCCACCGTAATATTCAATTGTGTTGCTTGTGTGTAACATAAAATCCAATTAACTGGATTCCGTTTTATCAAGAAACAAAAAAGTGGTGCCGAACTGGAAGGATTAAAGTCTGCAATTTGATCAAAAACTGCAATTATCCACGCAATACAAAATACTTGACTTTGAAATGAAATGTTTCCCCATTCTTTTTTTTCGTACAAAAAGCAATGCCGCTGCCGTTGAAACTCTTCCATTTTATCGAGTTTAATGTGTGCGTGCGTGTTGTATATGCCAGTTCCAGATAGCATCATCCTTTGATCACCTGGTTACCTTATTTGAAACATATAAAACGCATAATTAAACTGTAAACCGCCAGGTTGTTGAACTCGCTTGTAATAATCTTTTCGTTTTTGTTGAAGAAGAGTAAAAAAAATTCATTTTATTTTTACTCACCATCTCGTGTAGCAATTATTTTCGCCCGGTTAATTTCGAGATTCTTTTTTTTATTTCATTTTCAAAAAATGTACATAATTTCGTAGCCAGTCAGGTTTGCACCAATATCATTTTCTGCTGATCGCGAGGATCGTTATTTATGATTCATCATTATGGATTGCATCGATCATAATCACCATTCGTCTCACTACGAATTTCTTTTTTAAATTGGCTGCTCTTTATAATGGAACAAAAAGAACGAAGAAAAGAAAATTCGTTGGAAATATATATTTCGTTGACGGAATGCCATAAAATCAAAATTCCTCCACAAATCTTCATTTTTTTCTTCTTCCACTCGAAAATAATAAGTTAAAAGTAAATGGTATGGAGTAAACTGGTTGCATGAAAATGGCAATGACATGAGGAGATGGATATTGCGTGTGCATTATAAAATGTTGGATCGTAAAAATGAATGTAACAAAAATTCAAACATATGGATGAGCGTTGAAGAAATTCACGGATGATGGGCAAAAACATTTTTCTTGCTTTTATATCCGCACCAACCGCGAACCGCATAATTAACGAGAATTTTTAATTATTTTTTCCATGCGTTAAGGTAAAATATGGATTTTTGTTTTGGAATTGTTTTTATTGGCTGTGGTGTATGTATTATACAGCCAGTTAATGATCAGTACTTCCAACGAGTTTCCCGTTAATTTTTCGTTTCGATTGAATATAATGAATCAGACATAACTCGCACCGTACAATGGAATTGTGTGCCCTTACAAGATTTTTCTTTGTAAGGGGAAAACAACTGAACAAAATCGTGTTCTACATAACTATGATCGTGGCAATAGTTTACAGCTCTGGTGGTGTAGAGAGCTAACGCGTTGGATTCACAAACCAACGATCGGGGGTTCGAATCCACCGTCAGACAAATGGGCATAAAATAATTTTTCATTTCAAGTTTCAATTCAGTTTTCTAATCGTTTCATCTAAACAAAAATTAAAAATAGTTTACGTAACGACCGCGTTGGCGCTCATGACACGTCAGTTTTCTGTCAAAATTTTGTAATTCGAAAGTTCATTCAACGGATTTGAAAGATTTACAAAAAGAGCGTTCATAGTTTTTCAACATTTATGCGTATGAATCGTACAAACGTTGAAATAAACCAATCAAATTTGTTGCAATCCTTCAAATGTAGCATGGCAGAAGACCAAGTTGTTGAAAGCGCCTCTTGCGATATTACGTATCCACATGTCCATAATCGATTCGTTTGTTGTTCGTCACTCATTGCCAGCACAATGTAGATAAAAAGTTGTTTCTAAATAACGAAAAGAGACTTTTAAGAGAATGACAGGCCGGGAGGCGAGGATGCCGCAGGACGCGTGCTATCCAGAAGAGAATAATTACTCAAAGGGACACCAATGAATCACGTCAGCAGTTGGCGGAGATGACAAGGAAACTGATGACTTTTCTAACAATGTTCTAGGGGAAGCGGGATTCGATTCAAGGAAAAATGCTGACGTCATTTGAGGGTTTCCACTAATATCAAAACTTCACCTCATCTTACAGATGCTAACTCATGTCCTTAGTTTCTGTGTCATCGAGCTACGAAATATTGTCAAGTCGCTGAAACTTCGTGGTCCAATATCACATACTTCTAGCACTTCCATGCTAGTCGCCTAACGGTCCTCGGTTTATTTTTGCCTACGACTAGTGTCTGCAAAAGTTTTCAGCGCAGAATCAGTCTTTAAAATCAAGTCAATTCATGGCCGGTATGCGTTTCTCATCGATTGTGTTATGGGTCTCGCATTCGCAGTTTCCTACTTCTCTTCTTGTGTTAGCCCGAAATCGCTTTTGTCGCTGTTACATTTGGCCGACCCAACTGTGCTCTGGCCTTCCCCTTTCACCTTAGCTAGTTTACTAAAACTCAAGTTTCCCTTTAATCAAATTAGCTTAAGAAATAATTTATTGAAGATCAGTTTCACAAGCCCTATTGATTTCAAGCCAATTTGTACTTTCAATTTAATCAATCGGAATAACACAATATCCGTTGATGCTGACCGCAACCAAAATCATTTATCATTTTATACATAACAGGCAGCCAATAAGTCAAATAAATATACGGTTCGAATAACACACAACGACTGATGGTGAATTTTTCGATGTCTCTTCAGTGAATATACGGAGGAAAAAAAAAGATATTTCTCTGTTAAATTTCCCGTTGAACAGGTATGGGAGTGTATTGTAAATGGTAATAAATTTCCTGGGGCAACTATTAAATTATTAATGAATGAAGAATGACCGCAAGAAAGTCGCCAATG